>CATQJA010001532.1:0-10783 GCA_958295435.1 Mesorhabditis spiculigera
AGAGAGCGAGAGAGAGGGAGAGAGAGAGAGAGAGAGAGAGAGAGAGAGGGAGAGAGAGCGAGAAAGAGAGTTAGCGAGTGAGTGAGACTGAAAGAGAGAGGGAGAGAGAGTTAGAGAGAGCGAGATAGAGAGAAAGAGCGAATGAGTGAAAGAAAGAGCACGACAGAGGGGGGGGGAGAGAGAAGGGAGAGAGACCGAAAGAGAGCGAGAATGAGACTGAAAAAGATAGAGAGAGAGAGAGAGAGAGAGAGCGATAGAGAGAGAGAGTGCGAGACAGCGATGATACACTGAATAAAACTTTTTAGATACCTACCGTAATGCGTAAGGCATACTACTCGCTATATGCGAATCAGATGCGTGCATCCCTTGAAATAAAATTTTCTTTTGCGCATTGTCAGTATCCGAAGCCGCAGTAATACTCTCACTGATTACGCCCTAAAACCGGCTATTTACATCGGTACTTGGAGGGTACCTGATAAATTAAAAATATCCAGACGAGGCGTAACAGCTCCATGAATTTGACCCGAATAACAAGCCGACGACACCAAGCTTCCGACTGCAGCTAGCCATCTTATCAGACACGGGGGGCTGTTAACTCGGACGTGCGCTCGAGACTAGAATTCGGTCCCCCACAGGTCCCCCACGCAAGCCCTCGGGGCATAAAAGCATCCGTTGATAGGGGTGTTGTTGTGGCCATGATTGATCTGCAGAAATCAGCGTTGTTCCGCACCAACGGACAGAAAAACAGGTGATTCTCTGTATTAATGGCAAGATTATGCAGGTCGGGGAAATGGAGCCTCATTAAAGCCGCAGGCAACACGCTTCAAACCATACCTTAGCGGTCATTACCAAGAAAATTGATACCTCGCTACTTTTTTAGTTTTTTTTTTCTGACACTCAGGCGATGATAGACTCTATGACTTACGCCAGAAAAATCGAGTGTATTGATTTATGAAGCCAGGACTTTCGAATTTTGACTTTTTATCTATAAATTTTTGACTTCCAACTTAAAGCGCACGTTCAGGGAGGGGCCGTGTACTCGTCCCAACGTGTACACCCTATGGACGTAGGGACCGCGCGCACTGCCTGCCCGTGCCGTGACAGGCAATTTCCCTCCTTGGCGGTCTGGGGCGCCCCTCATCCCCTCGCCAGGTTGTAGCTGTGGCTGACTGGTATCCATCCGCGCCTCCCGAGCGGGGGGGGGGGCGGTTCGACCCCCGGCCGCGGCAAAAATCTTTGCTTTTTTCCAAAAAAACGTCCCTGAACGTGCCTTTAAACAACAACGAAAGTATTGACGTTTCAAGCTTAATAGCGAAGTTATGTCAAAAAATGCAATTTTACAAACGTTTCAGCCACATCGAAAATTCGCTAGCCTTTAGTAAAGCCATCTAGCTAAATCCATTATTAATGGGTTTCGGTTTTAGCGAGATAGTATGTCATGGCTGTTGAACCGAAATTCCCTTTGACCTGCGATCAAATCAAATCAAGCTGCCGCCTCGGCTCTACGTGATGTGTCTTGGTTCTCCCGGCGTGTTCGGCAGGATGGAATCGATTTCGTTATCAGGCTCCTCCGGTTTTTTGATTGGACCCACACAAAACTTCCGCCTTCGCCGGTCCTATCAGCGTTGTTGAAGCCGAGCAATTATTCGTATTTCTGAGCTTAAATGGCCGTCATCAATGCACTGCCGGAAAGCTCTATGTTCGATGCTGATCTCGATGAATTTAGTATCACAGGTTTAGAGCCGCATAAGGATTATTTCATTACGCTACGGTATCTATAAATTTGGTAGTATTTCGTAAAAAAATTAGAACTACGCACAAGAACACCTTCCGGTCCTACGCCCGGTTCCGGTCTGATGAAAATGGCGAAATTATTGTGGCAAATTCAATGGCGGTTCATGGGCATTATTCCGGTGAACAACCTGATTTTATTTCTTTTACCTTTAAACCCTTTAGGCTACGATAAAATGGGATTATTCTCAAGTTTATACCAAGAAGGCACTGCACGGTTTGCCACAAAAATGTCATTAAATCCATTGCCGGAAAAATTAGAGTACAAGATTCAAGTCCACGAGGCGAATGTGTACGCTCCCGGAAAGGTAGTTTTTGGGATCTAATAATGACCATTTAATGGTTACAAATTAATCTCTAATCTAATGAATTCTATCTTTTCTGAATTTAGGTCATCACGGAAAAGTCAATATTCCGTATTTTACTCTCACCAAATGTCGAGAGGATTGTAGTGGACTCGGCGATTGATGGCGTTATTTTTAAACCAAAAGGTAAGGGCGCGTAGTAATGTCGTAAATTTCAGCGACTTTTAGGAAATGGCCCTTTCCCAGCAATAATCGACATTTACGGTATGCTGGGTGCATTTGAGCAAAGAGCAGCTTTACTAGCTGAAAAGGTAGGCCGGTCGATTCTTCAGAAAATCTGTATTTTTAGGGCTTTGCCGTCCTTGCTCTTACTGTATTTGGGGGGAAACGGACGCCAAAGACGTGGCAACAAAATGAGAGCACATATTTTTTGGTAAGTGTTACTCGTCATTACGAGATTCATATGCCCTTGGGACGTATCCATGGTTTGAATATGGTTTAATTTTAACATTCTTAGTTTCCCTATTTTTCCTTTTTTTGCTTTCTTTTATCCAGTTAACTTAGAAAGCAATCGACTGGATACTAGCCCAACCCTACGCTAGCAAGACGGTCGGAGTGATCGGAATTTCGGCCGGAGGAGGAGCTTGCTGCTACATGGCGTCAAAGCATCCAAAGGTAAGTATTGAGCTTTTGCTATGCAATGAGGTATTTCCTTGTGAGGAGTATAAAATATACGCTTTAATGGATGCCTTACGAAAAATGGATTTCAGGGAGTTATCTAATTTTATTATCATTCAGTATTATTTCCAGGTCTCGGCTGCCATCCTGCTGAACTCTCGCGGCTACCCGACGGTGCATTCTGTTTTTAAGGAGAATGGGAAGCTTTTGCCACTCGCGGAGTAAGTATTGTTACATTTTTGAAAGCCTTTATTGGGTGTATATTTTTTTGGTTATCAAATTCCACTGAACAAGTAATTTTACCGTCTTTTTTAGCATCCCGCTGCGCCGTTTAATAGACACCGACTGTCGGCAGGGTGCCATGAACTACGCGAAAACCGACGATGGCTTGGATGTTCGGGATGAGATTTTTTACAAGATAGAGGATTCCAATGCCATATTTTTGCTTGTGGTAGGTTATAAAGACGAAAGGCAAAAAAGTTTTTTCCAGGCTGGCGGGCAGGACGGGTCGCAAAATTCGGCTTTGAATGCTAAATTAATTATGGAAAGGATGTCTAGGTAGTTTTTAGCATGCCATGTGATTTTTCTAGGATTATTTAAGGTTATACATACCTCAAAACAAATTTTTAGACTCGGAAAAGCCGAGAATTTTGAAATGCTTGTGCTTCCCAATACTGGCCATAACATTGAACCTCCCTATGTTCCGGTCCAGGATATTGGATACGCCAAGAATTTAGGTAATTTTTGATAATATTCAACGTTAATCGAATTTTGAAGACTTAATAATGGACTTCGGCGGACATACCTATCTGCAAAATGTGGATCAACGAAAGTTATGGCCCAAGATGAATGAATTTTTGAAGAATAATGTGCCCGTGGAGAAGGCCAAGCTGTAGCATTTTAATGTTTTGCAGCTTTTGCTAAATTTTTATTTATCGTTTCACGTGAATACCGTAGAAAAAAAGCCCTTTCAGCGGCCATCCGCTATAATTTAAACTGGTGGTAAAAAAGCCCTAAAAATAGTTTTACACGTCTGAAAATCCATTTTTTTCGTGTGTAATCTCATCGTAATTTGGAGTTTGATTTATTAAAAAAACAATTCAGCCAAGCCTGGGGCCATTAATGGCGAATTGATTGTTAAGGTATAGGGTGCTGGCGGCGCCGACAATTGCCGCGAATACGCCGAGTATCACGGCTACGAGTAAGATCGTCAGTACGGTTATGGCAACGAGACCGGTCTGAAACGTTAATTTGGGCTTTTCGAGGCTGAACAAGGTCTGAAAATTAGAGATTAAGTTAAAATACGGATTTAAAGCGAGTTAGTGCGATGCGTCTTTTTCACAGGTTTCTTTCAAAATGTCGAAAATCATAACGTCGAAATGCACAATGTGAATTGATAATTTTGATGTCGAAATTGACATAGGCTAATTTTACCGGAAAACGGCCTCAAATTTGGTGCAAAAAATTGCGAAATAAAGATTTTCGACATTTTGAAGGTAAATCCTTTTTCACCACCCCTGTTTCCGCGTTTGCAAAGAAAAATCACTATTTCCAATCGGTTGAAATAAAAAGCTTGTGTACGATATTAATTTCTATGCTATATTATTAGTGCGTCCATCCAAACCACAGAATGACATTAAAAAGCTTTATTCAATCCATCAAATGCATCATTTTGAGGCGGGTTATTTTGTACACGTTGAGCTGACGAGCCACAAAACACAACGAAAAATCAAGGCTCTATTTTTTTTCTATCCATCCGGGTAAAAGTGGTGGTAGGCGGAGAGGCGCTGCGACGCGATAATGATCGACACGACGACAGCGAAAATTGTGCAGCCGAACAACACGACAAAAATCAGCAGCAGCGGCATCCAGCCCTGCAAACAAAGGATCTACGGGGGTTACTGTAGCAAAAATAGGGCAGTAAAATAATTTATCTAGCTTACATCAACTACAGTATTTATGTATTACCCCATTTGGGTCCTTGCAGCGGTTTTTTGGAGGATTTTTAGGCTGAAAATGGGTTACGGTACCTATGTGGGTCATAATTTAGATTTAAAGGGACTAGCAAGGCATGAATCTGCATTTTCTGGCCCTGGATTGCGTGTCGCCGGCAGGGCAAAATTTATAAAGAATGCATAGCCAACGAATCAATAAACAAGCCTTGCTGGGTCCTTTAAAATAGACATTAAACCCAAATCTGTGACAATAAGCCTAGTAAATTGCAATTTATAGATTTTTAACCAGTAAGATATCATTCTAACAATTAGACAGCTTTTCCTAGTCACCCAACCAAATGAAAAACCTCCAGCTTCACCTGTCGATACCAGCGGCTGGTTCCCTTATTGCTGCCGAGGATGAATTCACTCGAGTTGTTCGGCGAAAAACCGTCCGGTATCCGCTCGACGATCAGCTGCACCGGTTCCGGGCTCTGCGACCAGGGCACGTTGGAGTGTACGCTCATTGTTGTCTAGAAAAAATGGGGAAGGTCACGTTGTAAACACGACAAATACAATATGCAAAATTAAGTTTCTCCACAGAAATACAGTAAAGGCCCGCAAAAAACTATACCACACCTTCGTAAAAATTCCGGAAAAACCCATTTTATGAGGCACTAGCTATTTACGAGCAACGTCCACCTAGCCAACAGCAGTTTTTGTTACCTAAGGCTCCAAAACACCACAAGCTATACTTAGTCAATATGAAAATTGGAATGCAGTGGTTGCAGAAAATACAGTAACCCGCCTTATTGGCATATGTAAAATGCCAGGAGCTAATTGGCGAATTCGGAAATTCAGGCACTTTCCGCGGGGTAGTGGTATAGCGTCAGCCTGTTATTATAAGAGGCAATTTTACGTTGTACTACCTCTAAATTTTGCTGGATGCAAAATTGGAAGTGGGTAGTTATAGGGGGCAAAAATAGAAGAATTATGACTGGTTATAGCGTAACTAAAAGCGAAAGCATGGCGAGGCTGAGTCGAGATTTTCCGTTTGTAAAGACGGGGGGCTGCATGTGATTATGAAAAAGATTATTGAAATTTAAGAGCCTCAGTGCAGGAAAGGGCTCGCATTTCTAAACCAAGGAACACGTTTTGAGGAGGTCTAAATTATTGAGAGGGGAAAATAGCGGAAGAAAGGGGAATGCCGCTCTTTTCTCCCTTTTCGCTCAACCCTTAAAAACACGGGAACGCTACACGAACGCGAATTTGATCTAAGAAAGGTACAACGAATCAGTCACCGTCTAGCATATACCACACAAAAGTTTTTGGCATTTACGCGGCGTTAAAACAATTTAGTACAATAAATCAATATGCGGAAATCCCGCCAGATAAGCCAAAAAGCCAGAATGAAATCGCCAAAACCCAGGCCCGTTTGCTAGTAAACGATGTTTATCGAGTCTCGGCAGGATGCGCCCGAAATTCAAGGCCGAAACAGGTTGGAGGTGCATGCGCGAGAATTCGACAACAAACACACGTCAGGCGCCCCTTCCCGCCTCACCTGGTTAGCCCCGGCCGGCATTTTTGCCTTTTTGGCACTCGGCCAGCGAATTGTCCACTCACGGTCTGGTCTTTTCCGCTTTTCAAGCGATTTTGGGTTTTTCACTAGTGCTTGCCAATATCCGATGAGTCGATACGAGTGCGTTTTTTTTGAGGAATATGGTTAGTGATGGGTGGTAGGATTCGAGGGAGTCAAAGTGCGTTCGGGAAAACGAGATGAAGTTACTAAGACATCAAATAACTGTAGACAATAGGTTTGAATTTGGCTTAAAGGGACTGAGAAGCAAGAGAATCGACTCCTATGGTGGAATGGGGCTCGAAAAATACTCAAAGCAGCGAAAGTACGCGGTACGCCTAACTCCGTTTTAACAGTAATTCTGAAGCTCCTACGAGATGACTGAATAAAATAAAAATCGGCTTTTGAAAAGTGTTATTTGCAACGTCGCGTAGTTGTCGAAACCTAGCCGATCGAAGGTATCGTTTTTCGTGATTCCTGGGGCCTTTAATGCTTCTGTAGCAGATCGGACAATTTGGCAGTTTTCCGCGATTATGCTAATTTGATTATTTTCTTATCTGAAAAGTTCTGATAAACAAAAATAATAAATTCGATGGGTTCTAAAAGCGACTCCGAACCGTTTTTTATGAAAATGAATGAATGACAAAAATCAAAAAAATTTTACGCGACACGGTCCCTTGTTATAAAATCATTCAAATTATCAATATCAAAATTATATTAAAAATACGTCAAAAGCTTGATGCGACAATAATAATAATCCCCTTTGTTTACCCACACCCCCATCGTATGATGCAAATCCCCGCGGTACGACCACCAAACATTACTCGTTTATCAAAATCACCCCCACGACTGGGGGCACAAAAAAAATTCAAATTGGTGGGTAGAGAGAGATCGGCTGGAGATCGACAATAAATAGAGAAAATATAACGGGAGAATCCCGATTAGGCGGCGATTTATTTAATAGGCGGCGTAGTCTCTTCGAATTCTTCTACAGTAGTGAATTGCCCAGGGATCGTTTGAGTTTGAGGCGTCGCGTGGAGCTCACATCTGCTCCATTTCCCAAGTGGCTTCGGGCTGCAAAAAACAAAGGTGAGTTTTGGAGGGTCGATAGGTATCTTACTGGCTGAGTCTTGGCTTGACTGACAAGGAGTGCTTTTTTTTTGAGTCAACTGCAAAACCCTACGAGACCTAGCTCATTCGATAGAGAATTTGATTCTAAACAAAACTCCGTTGTTCTTTTTTGCAGAATGGCTATCCCTGAATTTATAAAATTGTAAAACTGCACCCAAAAGCCTCTGTTTTGGCTCGAAAGGCACTCATGGTAAGGGACGGTCACTAGTATTTTAATTTTATAAAATCAGGGATAGCCATTCTGCAAAAAAAACAACGGGGTTTTGTTCAGAATCGAATTCTCTATCGAACGAGCTAGGTATCTTAAGGTTTTGTTGATGACTCAAAAAAAGCAACTCCTTGTGAGCCTTAAAAGGTTTTAAAATCTCACATCGGATCGCTTTCCAAAGCTCATACGGTAGGCGTTCGCGTCTAGACCCCGCTTGCCGAAGGACATTCTGAAAAAGGGATTTTGGTAAGTTAGGGTACGTGAAAGAACGAGAAAGAGAAAGGAGAGGAAGAGAAAGAGAGAGAACGAGGGAGAGAGAATAACCGAGGGAGAGAGGGAGAGAGCGAGAGAGAGCGAGACAGGAAGAGAAAGAGAAAACTAGAGAGAGAGCGAAAGCAAGAGAGGGAGAGAGCAAGAGAGAGAGCGCGCGAGATAGAGAGAGAGAGATCAAGAACGAGAGAGAAAGGGAGCGGAAGCTTGGAAGCCTTACCTGTAAGCCTTCGGGTCAAAAGAGCGCTTTCCAAAGCCCATTCGGAAGCCATTAGGGTCAACTCGCTTCTCTTCCTGTAAAAAAATTGAATTTACTAAATTTTTAAAGGCCCGGTGAAGTCTAATTTTAGAAGCTATTTGGCTGTTTCTAGCTATTTCAGTCTTTTCGTCATTTTTGATTTTTTTCGTTTTTCCTCGAGCGTTTTTGACTTCAAACCCTGATGTTCTGCGATCTTTCAGGCGCGAACCAGGGAAATTCAATCTCAAAACCCTGCCCGATTGCGGAAGTGCGTTCGGCTTGAATTGGCGTTGAAATTCAATTTTAAAAGTCAAATGGACTTTGCAAAAGCGTGAAACACTGATTTTTGGTCGACAAAATTTCTTTTTTCACGTTGAACTTAGACAATCACGTGCTAACGAACTTTGGACCTAGTGCCTTGAGCCCAATTCGAAGCTGATGGGAACTTGCAGCGTTTACTAAGGAATTTTCTCACCACTCAAGTACTTCCCCCCTTAAAAACCCTGCTAATTAACTCAATTCACCTTTTAAAATCTTGTAGTGCTCAGAGTTGCCTTGAAGTTTTTTTTTTAATTTCAGTATTTCCCACCCAAACTACAAATTTGACTGCCGCAGAACATTGTGCAGTGGTTTCGGGCACCCTTGAGCCTACCCAAAAAATCATTGTCTCGCGTGGATTAATGATGTGATTTGGGAGGGGATTATGCTATGTAAAAAATTGACGTTTTGTCGTGGGATAAAAAGTTCGCGGGTATTGTGTGGCTTCATGTATCGCTATGGTAATATAGCATGTACAAGGGGATTGAAGGGCAAGATTATTAATATTTTTCACCATAAACTGAATTTAATGAACGTTTTTTACATTCTTAAATCTCGAGCTATCAGAAATCGTACTGTAATTGTTATCGGATCGAGATAAGTTTTCCAAAAATTTCGAAAAAATACACCCAACGCCTCCGCACGCGCTTGCAGAGTACGCTTCTGATGCTACCCTGTATAAATGGCCGCTATTCATTCAAAGAACCAAAATAATACTTTTTAAAGCCCTTAACTTTTTATACTTTTAAAGGGATGGTGTCACCGAGCATCGCCCCACTTTGGAAATTCACCCACCATATAATATGCGCTGACGACGAGGAGTGAGCAGAGGAAGGCGACGATCGTGGAGAGCCTCATGATCATTAAATACTGAAAAGCAACGTTAAAATTTTCACAAAATAACATTCAAAAGTGTGGCATCGGAAGACAATTTGAACGGGAAATTTAAAACACAATTTTCGCAAAAAATAAAAAAATATGGCAGAAATAATGGGGGCAATTTCCAGAAGAGCCGGGGTCAAAAGGGGAACGTTTGAGGCCTAGCGGGTGGGATCATTAAAGTCCAAAATGGCGCCATGAGATGAAGAGAATATCGAAAAAGCTCTGCCGAATTTTTAAAGATGGAGTTGTGGTTGGTGTCTATGAAAAGCTACTGAACTCTGACCATGCTTGATAGAGCACAACAATGCAATTTTCGTAGTACGTAATTTTGGTAATTAGAAGGCTTGCCGTATCCGGAAGGATTACAAATTTTAAGAATTCTGGCAAAAGGGCGCAGCAGGTTACGGTAACCGGAAATTTCCTAGGTTTTCATATGTTTTTGAGAACTTTTTGACAAGCTTGCCAGCTATTTTCCACGCTTCAAAAAATCCAGCAGCGTTCAAAAAACCACTCAGAACAGAAAATACTCATCTCTCCGCTTCTAATCGCTTGTTAGGCCCGATAACGAAAATCTCTGCGTTCTGGCGATCGTCAATTGTCCGGAATTCAAAGGAGCCCCAGGGCCCTAACCCCCAGCCGGTACCAAAAACAAATTAAGCGGCTGGGGGGGGGAGCAAATTTTTCCGCGCCGACGGGCAAAGTTTTTATGCGGAACGTGGGCCGGTTCAGGCGGAAGTGATTGTAAGGCTAGCTAGACAAAGAAAAATTAGTTCCGGATCTGGCGTCTGGACCTTTGGGATTCCAAAGAACGCGGATAAGCCTAAGCCTTAGCAGAAGTCTAAGCCTAAGCAGAAGGTCCAAGTTAAGCAGAAACAGAGTCCGGGCCAAAACCAACCGATAATCCAAGGGCAATTCTGAGCCGGAGCCTAGGACCTAGGCCACAGCTGAAGCAAGCTTAGGTCTAAGCCTAAGTCCAGACCTAAGCCTAGGCTTAAGCTTAAGCCTAAGCCCAGACCCGCTCTTGCGCCTCACTCTTAATGCCCAACCCCGGAACTAATATAGAATTCACCGCGTCTAGCACGCCACTAATTTCCCAAGCTGTCAAATGAGCAGGATCATATTTTAGCCGGGTCCCGCAATTTTGTCCACATGGACCTCGAAATTGGCGGGCAAATTGAGATTAGACCCCAAAATTGCCGGTCGCATTACGTGGGCCGACTGGGTTTTTTTTGGGAAGCCCGAAACAGGGGTGAAATGTCAACATTTTGGGCAATTCTGAAGATGATTTGAAAGGTCGGGGGGATTATGCAAGAACAATTGAACCCAGAAATTATGGTCTAGGTTTAGAAGCCTGTGCGCAAGAAGCTCACGCGATTTTGCAATTTCGGATAGCTCTAAACGAGCCGCGGACCACGAGCTATGTCTCGGTAAAAGTCCAAGCTAAGCCTAAAC
>CATQJA010001533.1:0-100761 GCA_958295435.1 Mesorhabditis spiculigera
TGGGTGGCGTATGCTATGTATATTCTGGCGGTTTTCGTTTATCATGCGATGAGTCCAATTACCAGGTATAACAAAAGTTAATTAACCACTAAATAATAAAAGTTCAGCGCAACGATCGCTAGCCAACTCGAGAAGCGTGCCTATGGCTTTGTGTTCGGCGCGAATAGCCTTTTTGCGCTGGTCTGCCAATCTGCCTTAACGTTCGTTTTTGTGGATAGGAATTACTTTGGTATTGGAATTCAGGCACAGGTAGGTCTTGAATTTCTTCTGAAGCTACGATCATTTTTAGTTCATGCTCTGGGCAGCCATCTTCTTCGGAGTCGGTGTAATCTATTCAGTGTTCCTTTTCACCCCCTCAAAACCTCAAGTTCAAGCGGAACGAGTAGCAACCGAGCTTCAGGAGCCTTAATTATGACGCGTTTTAGTGCATTTTAAAGCAACCATTTTTATAAACGGTTTATATAATACGCATTCAAATTCCGATTCGTGACACATCAACGAGCCAACCAAAACGCATTAGATGATGGCAAAAGTGACTACAGACCTTAGGGTTGTATTAAAAATCAGGAATGGGCGCAAAGAGGCAGACGTGGAGACCGAGGCGGCCGGTGCTTCATATGTATACTTAGTAGTCTGAGCTTGAAGCCACGGTCCCTCTGCGGCTGCTGGAGAATCGCCCAGTGTTGTAGTCCTCGAAGCGATCGACCCCGACCTGAAAAACGGTAATTTAGTACACTGTTTATTATGGTTAGAATTCATAAACACCACGCTAGAAGTTTTAACTTACAATTCGTGCCTCCTGACGTCCTCCACGGAACCCACCACGTCGGGAAGATCCGCTGGACCGTGGGGAACGGTCGTGACCTGGACGTACTCGACGCGTTCACGGAATTGCTGGTGGGCGAACGATCTAGAAATTTGGATGTAGGGCCGAACTACCCATGAAGTTCTTGAAGTTTCAAAAGCTACCTTAGCCGGTCGCCTGATAACTTGCTGCTGGACTCGCGGGATGCTCCTCTCGCACAATCACTCTTCGCGGGCGTTGCTCCCGGACGATCTGTCGTTGTTAAGGAAAAACATTTGTGTGGTAGGTTTAGTCCTTGATCAACTACTAGGCAGTCCACCATCTACCACTGCCAACCCTGGCTGCGTTGACGGATGTTCTGACCATGGAGCGGCACAGTCGCGATGACGACCTGCTTCCTGACGGCGGCGACCGGGAGGCGTCGGATGACTTGGACCGGGCGCCCACCGGCTGAAACGAATTGGCAAGAAGGTGTATCCTCTATTTAACTATCACTAACTACAATCAAGCTGAGCTAACTATGTTTTCATCGACTAAAGCTCAAGATCAAGTCCAACTTACATTTCCTCAATATTATTCCGGAGCAGCAAAAATGTTGCCGTACGGATCTCAGAGCGTTAAAAACACAGAATTCTACGCATCTTTGACCTCCAAACCTGAACGACCATCTGACGCCCAGCCGCCCGACGGGCAGCCTTCTGAATGACACACGACTGCCGAGGATCCGGTTGGCAATTCTGGGTGGCGGCCGCAATCTGGAAGCAGGTCGTTGGGGGCGAACAACGATCTCCCTCTTCAGATGCTTCCAATTTTGGAATATTTCATAATTCTTAAAAGTCTGGCTTCCGTTTCTTACCGGATCCCTGGAAGTACGCCACTAATCTCGAGATAATAAGCTAGCAAATATATAGGCAACTGGGCCGTAGGGTGTAAGGTTACGCCTTTCTTAGGTATGGGAGACCCTTCGGACCCTTTATTAAGTGTTGATAGGTTCCAAAATTCTCGGCCGGGTTTTTGAAGCCAGTAGACGATAGTTCGGCGGTGTTCTACATTCCCATGGGCACGTCAGGGTCCGCCGGGCTGCGGATTGACGGGGCACTGGTAGGGAGAACCATGAGCAATACGACACTCGGTCTGCACTCCTTGATGTTGTGCTCTCTCCCACACTGGCCTCTCGCCCGGTGGTCTCAAACGCCAACGCCCGCGTGTGGGGCTCGGAACTCCGCGGCACGGGTGGGAGCACGGCGTGCGACGAGGAACTCCCGTAGACGACGCGTTTTTGTGCACTCGCTCCCACGCTGGCCTCACGCCCCACACGCCTCCATGCACGGGCCACTGATGGGCAGTAGTAGAGCACATACTCGGCCTCCGATCGGTCTTCGTGCTCCGCTCGATGTGGCCAGGGCTCGCTTCACGGCTCTCTGGAAATCAGAGGTTATGGAAACTGCTTCGTAACCATCATACATGATCAACAGAAAGATAGGATGCTACTTACCTTGACCATATTATTCAACAGCTTCTTAGTCGTCCCCTGGTTGATGCGGTTCTGCACGGACTGGAGGGCCAGCTTCGAGCGACCTGGCTCAACCTCTCCTGCGAGAGCGGGGTACGACGGATGCCTGGGCGGCTTGGGGTGAACGTGCGTTGCTGGACGCCACGTCGAGCATCGCCGGCTTGAGCAGGACTCGGCCCTGGCCGCGGGATCCACCGCGGGCTCCACCGCGAGCTCCTCGAGCTCCATTAGCTCCACGAGCTCCCCCACGAGCCTGAAAGATTTTATTTGGCAATAAGCTTGTGAAAAGATTGCAGAGACTTGAGGAAATTATTTAGAGGTTCAGCTTCTCTTATCATGTGTATCGGTTTAAAGATATATCAAAATAATTATGAATTATTAATATACTGACTGTTTTACTGGGCTTAAAAAGTTGCTTAGCTTTGCGCTCTTGAAATCTGCGTGTCAAAGTTCGTGCACCTGCTACCACTTGGTAAAATTCTTGTTGTAAAATGTATTCGGGTTGGCATCCCATCAAGTTGACTACGTTGTAAAGGTATATAAACGTGGTCTTCAGCTTTTTGTTTCGAGAACTAGGTAAAACCTACAGCTCCTCCCCGCCTCGGCGTTCCACCGGCAGCGCGATCGTCTTGCGGCTTGTGTTCTGCCTCTCGGCCTGCTTCTTGTGCTTGATGATCTCGTCGAGAGACATGTTGACCTTGTTGTCGCCCATTGTAAGTAGTTCAGGAAGTTTGGGTTTGATCTGGAACTCGTTCAATATGAATGGAAGGACAAGGCACGCAGAAAAAAAACGGGAATGGCAGGTCAAGGCCGAGATAGCGAGTGATTGGCAGATGTGGGAGGTGAGGCCAGCGGGATCAATCTGCCGGTTTTTCTTGCGGCAGAAAAATAATCGATCGAATTTTGAAAGGGCCGGAAGCGATAAGATAAAGGGCGGGACGCATTAATGACCGAATTTTATAAAAATCGGGCTTGCAACACGACGCTTCAACTGACTGAATAATTAAAATTAAGCAAAATTTAACTATTTAAGTGAATGTTGTGTACAAGTATCTAAGCAAAAAATCTTTCGCAATTTCTCGGTTGTATTGTTTTTAAAAAATTCGCAAAAGTGGCGATAATGGCTAGATTTGCTTGGATCAATAAAAACACACGTCAGCACTTAAAAAATAAACGCTCCAAATTATCGATGAATTGCTTGAATTTCGGCAATAAATAGATTTTGAATTTTACATAAAGTTGGGAAAGCACTTAAATAGCCACTTTCGAAAGCCTTTAATAATCCCAAAGGAAAAAAATCTGATTGTCTGGATAGAAAAGCACCTTTCGGTTTTGCCAATAACGGATAGAAACGGAAAATAGACAGCTTTACTCAGCAAGATAAAATGAAAAGTGATAGATTTCGAAGGAAGAACGGCGAATCAATGGGAGTGCGGACGGATTGTTGGAACCGGGCCGGGGCGCGGACTCGATGCAGTAATGGTGAGTCAGATGGCGAGGGAGCGCAGCGAACGAGAGACCCCAGAGAATTTGAGAGCCCTCGAAACAGCTGCGTCGCCGCGCGACCGCCTCGCCGCGTTTCGCGTGCAACGGTATAGCAGGGATGGGGGCTAATCGCGGGTGTAGAGCGGAGGAGGCGGACACTGTTTATTCTGGGGCCACCAGATAGTTGGGACCAGTTTTGGGCCAGCTGGCGTGGGTGCTCGAGTTCAGGGAATTTGGGGTAGGTCTGCACATCGGGAAAAAGAACAAGAAAATTATACAAGAGTTACCGTAAGATTTTAGCGATACTAAAGCGCGGGCATTTAAAAAAACCTTGTGAAAATGCTGGAAAGCAGAAAGGAGCTGAAAACTAACAGCTAGAGCTACAAGGATGCCACGCCGCGCTGCCTATAGGATTTGGCTGGTCTGATATGCAGCTACGGTATAAAAAGTCGGCTGATAAGAGGACTAAATCATACTAATAACCAACAAATTAGCCGGTCTTTCTGAAATGATGCACTGATCAATAGTCATCTTCGGTTTTTAAATGTCGTGCGCTTAATTTAGCCAACATTTTTAAAGGTAATATTACAAATGGTTACAAGTATAATTATACCTTTGGAAACAGGATATCATGAAAAGCTACAAATCATAACTATGTTAAGGTCCCTGATTATTAGAGTTTCGTTTTTCCGCACTTGTGATCAGCTACGAATTTCTAGGGATCCCGGCAAGCCGGTGCATTCAACAGAACTTTTTTTCAATACATTTTCGCAATTTAACGCGGATATTGCGAACAAACCTGGCATTGCCGTGCCGGGTTCCTAGAAGATGCGGAGCCAAAATTAGCCTAGACCTTCTACCAATTTTCACAAGGTTTTTATAGCTGTTTTTAGGATTTTTGTTTCTGATCTGATTTTTCGTCCGCTTTTCGTGTTGAATTGAATACAATATGATCCCATACTGCTATGGTAGCTTCTCCTGACTTTTCTGGAGCACCCCCTACAAATTCTGGTCTACCATAGCCCCACAGTGAAAACCTGCACTTTCTCACATTTCCGAAAACTTCCCATGCTCTCCAACGGAAAGCGCTGCCCGTTAAAAATAACTAGCAGCCACCAGGGCTTGTGTTTTGTACTCATTCTACCAAGCTTTCCACCTGCCCGGGTCCCATTGACGTCCATTATGCACCTGGCACTTTTGCATGGTCTTAGTTGCCACATGCAAGCGGCTTATTTTTTATTGTCGCATGGCTTTAGCAATCAATGACTCTTCTTTTTGTTCCTAACTACACAACCGGATCAACCTTTTGTTTCATTGCTCACTCACAGTCAGGGGCACAAGCGGAAACTGGCTACTTGAGGCTAGCTTTTTCCAGTGGAAAATTATAAATTTTGTTCTACCAATTTCGGAAATTGTGTTATGAAGCTGCAACAAATAATATTTTGCAAGAAGAACGTTGAATTAGATGCTAATGCCTAGCTGCTTCGGCTTACCTTAGGTTTACCCTAGGCTTAACGTAGGCTTAGGCTTGGAGAACCTCGTGAAACTGGAGACCAAAACACTGCCAGACTCTAGTAAACCTGAATTTTTGCTGACCCCCTTTTGGTCAGGTACACCCGCCCACATGCTACACCTCCGTTCGGGTGTTGGTGAATGTATTGAGGGCGGGGGGAGAAAGAGAGAAAGAGAGAGATCGAGAGAGAGAGCGAGAGAGAGCGAGAGAGAGAGAGAGAGAGAGAGAGAAATCGCGGGTGTACGTGGCCTAGCCCGATTTATCGGAGCAGTTCTCGTCGTCTTTCCCTGTCTGCCCGTCAATTTCTATGTCTGTCTGTCACACGGTTTTGCTGTCTGTACTTCTCTGTGACCTCCATCCAAACCCTCGCCTCAAAATGTGCCCAAACATTCCCTTTTGGGGGGAAGGAGGGCGGGTCGAGGACGATGACAAACATGCAGACAGTCAAGGAGGAAAAGGGGGATAAGGGGAAAGAACGAAAGGGCAAAGATGGGGAGAAAGGAAGAGCGAGAGAGAGAGAGAGAGAGAGAGAGAGAGAGAGAGAGAGAGAGAGAGCGAGGTAAAAGAAGAGAGACCCGCATAGAGCCCCCCAGCAAACATCAGCGAGAATGAGGAAGGTCAGCAGCCGCCCGGATTGGCTGCCCTTTTCCGGTGCTGGAGTACGATCGGCGTACCAAACTAGAGATTCTGTAACGCGTGCTAGACCATGGGCTAATATTGGCCAGGGTATCTGTAGGTCGAGAGGCTATGCAAATATGTGGTATCAGCCCGAGGGTCAGAAATGGTTGTTGCAACTTGATCTCTTCGAATTTTTGTGATTTCTGTGCCGTAGAAATCTTCGTCGAACCTTTTTAGTGAATTCTGGATTATTCTAGCGTTAAAATTTTTTAAAAGCACAAAATTTGAAGGCCACAGCCTTTTTACCATCATTTATCTAAAAATTATACATTTGGTTACCAAAAGCTTTCAATCTTTGTAATGAAGTAGTAATTAGAATTTGTGAATTTTTAAATTTGTCTTTTTTTGGCTTCTTGCTCTAGGTAACGCGGGTATACGGCTTCTTAAAAAACTTTAAAGGCTGGGATTTCGCTTTTAGAACAAAATGAAGTTATGCTTCCATAACCTAAAAATACTAAGTTTATCGACACGTGGTTTGATCTTTAATAGATCATGGACACCGATAGCCGCAAACCACATGACTCCACATGTCGTCATTTATAACCTTGCGATCGTTTCCGACCAAAGATCACTTCCCTGAGGCACCATCTGTGTAACGGAGCTACACATAGACACACACGCGGTGTCTGTTTGCATGTGTTGCCCAGGTGGTGTTCCATTCCTCCGTTACACACAATTCAACCGCTCTTTCGCGCTCTCTCTCTCTCTCTCTCTCTCTCCCTCTCTCTCTCACCAAGGACCAACCACCCCCCTATAGCGTATCTTGATCGTTCTTCGGAGCCACGTATTGTTTGTCGTCTAGCGTCTCGCTGGCTCTAATGCTCTCTCGCCGACTCTCGAGCCAGTTCGTAGATCCCTTTCCCCCTCTCGGCCTCTCTCCCTTGTCCCCCTTCTGCAGTCCGGGACATCGATTTTCCGCCTTTCCCCGGGCCAGCCGCCCGGGCCCGGCGCTCTGGCCGCGGAACTTTTCCTTCTTCTTCTTCTGCCTCTGCATCCCTTTTTCCTATTTCCTATTTTGCGCTGCGTGATTGCACGGTTGATCCGAGGTTTCCAATTTTTTGGATCCGCCCCCTATTTGGTCGGGTGACGGGTTCGCCCAGTTGGGGCGACTCGAAATTTGGGATCGATTTTTGCGGTAGTGTTTTGCATTTGCGCTGCGATCTGGGATACCTGAACGAGTGTAACTAGGTGTATTTGGCACTACTGTTTCGTTGGTTTTTAATTTTGGACTTGGAAGTTTGGCAGGATTTAGAGTTGTCATAGCCGGGATTTTCCAGGAAGACTTAAGTTCAACGTTCTCACCCAAGATTTTTCAAGGCATTTAAAAAATAGTAGTTTTTTTAAAATCCAGAGCCGCAGTTTTATGAATTGTCAACGTGTATTCTTGCGTAAAATGCTGAAATGAGTTTGCCTCCCTCAGGGTTAGTTTTTCAACGTTTTAGGAGAATGTTTAACAAAATCTAATCGGTCTTGGATTGGCAAAGTGATTGGATTTTCTCTCGCTAAAATTTTATAGCTTGTAATGCGGTAATTCTCGGATTATGCAAGTGTTTGCTCATTTTTCTGAGATAAACACGAATTTTCATTTTAGGAGCCTTTGCAGTATTTTTATTGTTTTCATTTTTATACGTTGATGCCTATTAAATATGGCTATTGTTTTTCTCACCTATAGCTACGCCTCCAAGCAAAAACCATTTTTCTAAAACGTTTCACGCCGAGGTTTTCAAACGCTACAATTCCCTCCTAAATTCGATAGCTATTAAATATACCAATCGATGTAGTACCAAAGCTTTTCAGTCCGGTTTGGCTCCCGGACTCGATGCAGCTATACCCCATCCCTAACCGGTGCTTTGGTCATTTCCGGGCCACTTTTTCGCGCAGTCTTCTTACGTCAGCAATTCCTTGTGAGATATACCAATCGAGCCGGTTCGGTTTTTAGTATGATACATTACCTCCCCCAGCAGCTGTACCCCATCGGCCCCAAGACGTGTTTTGATCTCTAGACACCCGGCCCTCGCGTACCAATTCCCCCCGCCGCGCCATGCCCTAGCGAGTAAATGGCACGTAGCCGAGAAAGATGCCATGACCAAGCTTTGGCCGCTCGCCAGGTAGACCCCCTCAGCCAATAATTATGCTGCGGCTTTAACCTTATCCCTGATCCCCCGGCCCCATTAGCTGATTGGGGGGCTTTGCGCCGCAGCCGGCGCTATCCCTTCCGCCCCTAGAAGCCCTGGGAGTAGGGGTTATTTGAATGTAGCCTTAGGTGTTGAGGACATGTTTTGTTGATCTTTGATCCGTGATAATTTATATTCAATGATATAAATTGGCCTACGTTATCTTGTACTTTAAAATTTAAAGGCTTTTTGTGGGCGTTTTTCAGTGATATTAACCGCTTTTGGTGGCTTGAATGTAGCAGGTGTCTACTTCATCTTTTTTGCTTGTTAATAAGGTAGCATCGCCCGCTCGGAGCATTTCTTAATAATTTTTTTACTTACCGTAGAGAAACTCTAATTCTGCTTCTGGAAGTTTCATGAAATTTTTATTTATATTTTTTTATTGGGCTTCTTCGATAATAAAAGTTTAATTGAGGTATCCGTAACACGGATAAGTATAGGACTCCATCTTTCACACAACTTGAGAAACCCGATTCCTAGGTTCAAGCCATTTTGGCTATTTTTTTTTGGAGCTCCCACAAACATACGGTAACGTTATTTGCCTTCATTTTTTGGCGATCGGCTAATCATTCAATCTGAGCTAATCATGACTAATCCTAAGTATTTCCTGCAAAATTCCGCGAAAAGATTAGCGTGGCTTTGTATCCTGTGAAACCGGAATCCACGCGGCTAATCCCTGTTTCCCCATCGGCCGGATTAACCGGGTTCAATTTTTGTAATAATGTGGTAAGAATTGCTATTTCGCTAAACTCCTATATAATTTATGTGCATCTAGCGTTTTGCTATCCAGCTAGCTTTTTTTGCCATTTTCTGTGGCATTAATAATACCCTGCAAGACGTCCAACCCGTCATTAGTGCCAAAACGGCCGGAACCGCAAAATTATGGCTGCTCCAAGTTGCGCACACCGGCTTGTGACTCGTTTGATGGTTTGATCTTGTGCGCGGGGTCTTGCGTATTTAATCTACTTTTTTTTGATCGGATTCGTGGTAAATTAAGGATATATCTCTAGGGATTTTATTTTTATTGCAGATCGCACCATCGGTGGCATATAGTAAGGGTCTGAGGCCTAGTTTTTGGCAAGAATTTTGCACCTATTTTTGTAATAAACGAGATTCGTTGACATCACATTAAAAATAGGGAAAAGCTAGATACAGATTTTCGGAAATTGTGACATTTTTTAGAGTTTCAAGGAATAGGACCACGTAAAATTTTTTTGAGGTGTTTTTTATCATTGTCTTGGTTGATTTTCTCGAGGCATACCTTAAAATCTACCAAACTCAATCTGCACACCATAAATCCATGTCGGTTTTCTATATATTTCCATGGGTCAGCAAGCGTCGAAATTGCTTCTCTTGATTTTTTGCGTTTTTGGGCAATTTCAAAGTCATTGCTTGATCCTTAAACCCTAAAAGCACGAATTTACGTCCCCTTAATCCTAGTTCAATTTTTGTAGATTTTCAAGGGTCACCAAAACCATCAGCTGCTTTATTGATTTTGTGAGCAATTTAGGTTAATTTCAAAAGCATAATCGCCGCCTGAAACCTGCGCAACCAGAAACATCCTTCGAATTCTGTAGGCTCTTTTTCTGATCTTCCCCCCTCAAATTCCCCACTATCCCGCCCGCAAAAGTGTTTCGATCGTTGATCCCCTGACCCGGTTGGTCAATCCCGGGAGCCCCTAAAAATAAATGCCTCCTCCCCGCTTCCGCCTACCAGGCGCAACTGTTGCCTTATTTTTTTCGGTCGCCCGCCCCGGGGATGTGCACTTTTTGATGGAATCTTGTGCCGGGTTGGGGGCGGTCGCTATCTAACCGATTTTCGATTTGCACGTGTCGACCGGGGAGAGTTTTCAGGTTTTTGGCATTCATCCAGGATTGATTTTTGTAGGGCGAGCGTTCTTGGGGTTGAAACTCACATTAGATTACTAGAAACCAGGGTTGAAAAAAACCGCTTCGCGGCTTTTCAACCCGGGCCCCCGTCTAGGATCGAAGAAGTTAAAGACTTTGCATAATTCTTGCCAAAAACCGCTCACCAAAAAATGAAAAGCGCGCCCTCTCTTCCTTTTTACAGACCATTTCCACTTCCGCCGTATGCTAATTGCTTCCTAACAAAGAGGTTGGCCAAAAATCTTACAAAAAACCTAATTTTAATATCGAAAATAGCAATTTTTCAAAACTTTTGTGTGTGTGCAGTCGATTCCGGCCCCTTCTTTACCCTATGACGTTTCGTCCCTAGCGAAAAAATGCTTCCCTGAGGCTGTAGGTGCGGAACATCCAAACGGAAGTGCATGCAAATATACACACACACACACACACAGACACTATTTTTTTATATATAGTAGGATAGTAGGATAGCTATGGATTCGATCTAGAGCTTATGGCAGTCGCGACACGCAAGGCGCACGCTCCGCATTCTAGGTCGTGATGGTTTGAGATCATTTGCGCAAATGGCATGTCGCAGCTGCGGTGCAGCTAAAACTGAGCCTGCCGTCTTGAAATTTGTATATTTTTGTTTAAAAAAAATTGTGCGTGTAAAACTATGGCCTACAGAATTTAGAAATTGCCAATATATCGAAACTTTGAAATTTGGACGCTATGAATTCGGTATTTAGTATTTGGCTTTATTGATGATGTAGAATGATAGATATCGTACACGTTGAAGCGCGTTAAATTTTTTTAAGGAAATTTTGCGCAAATAACTAAATTTTTCGGAGAATATTAACTATTTATCAAGCCCCTGACTCTCCGATTCCTCGAATACCTTAACTCGTCGTGCGAGCCAACTCGCTAAGTGCGGAATTTTTCGCCCACCTTTTCCCCCCAGCCCGCCACACTCTTCTCCAGAAAAGCGGAGACGTGAAGGAAACTCCACGGGTCGATGGACGGGCTTTCACACAGACACTCACGCCTGCCCCTCTATCCCCTATCTATCTCTTTTTTGCTCTATTTTAAGTCCGGCATAGATCCTGCGGCCTGTGAGTGCCTTCGGGAACTGAAAATGATAAGCGATCTGGGTTCGTGCGCTCTTTTTTCTGGGGCGAAGCCCTGATTTTGCACGAAAAGGCCTTTCTGCTTTTTTTCAGGTTAGATTAATTTTTAGGTCCGTTTTTGATGTCAGAAAATTAGGGAAATTCCGCCTTACACCGCATTAATGATACCCAAGGCGGTTCGAATCGTACCTTTTTCTGAAAATCTTAAATTTTAAGATAGAGCTAAATCGGAATTCTAACAAAAATAATTAAACTACCGTTTCGAAGTATCATTTTGTGGCTTTTTTCATTATCTGGGGACTATTGATGTATTTATGTATAAAATCCAGAAATTGGAACTAATTGCATGTAATTTAGTATTTTACTAGTGTTTTGCTAAAATTTCACAATGTTCTAAATGGATTAACCACCCAAAACTCTCTATAATTTTGATAGGTTGGATATTCTGGTCGAAAATGGGCATTATCTTATTATTTTCCATTTTTGATGAGCTTTTCCTATGAATTCCACTATTTCTTTAAAATAAACTTTCCATGCTTGCGTGGGATTCTATTCCCGGCTCATCGACCGATCCCCAGAAAATCCAGCAAAAATTTTGAAATCCCAATTAATGCCGCTGCGCCCCCTACTTACTTACCTTCCATTTTCCCACCACCTGAAAATCGACCGTTCGACGGAGATTATAGCCTATAACGAGGGCTGTCATTTGGCGAATTCCGTGTAGATCCTCTTGCCATGCTTCTGCTCAACCAGACTACAACCTCGGGAAAATTGATGCAAAAACTTGGGCATTCGCTAGACGGCTTTTTGTAGGCATTTCCGGGTAATCGTGGCTCTTTTTTGTAGTCCTTATTATTTGTGTAAATCCAAAGCACAAACCCTGGGAATTTGAGGGGAATTTTCGATTTCTCGTGCCGCTGAATTTTGAATTTTTGCTTTTCTTCGGACCGTAACTTGATTCGGGTGTCATTGTCGGCATGTCTAAATCGTGGTAAAATACGCAAAAGTTTTTTGGTGACCGAGACAGCTTGAAGTTGCGAAATTTTTATGTAAGTGCAAAAAATCCGGCATACTTTTGAACTTAAAATTTTTCGGCCGGCGCTTAGACGGCTTTTCGGTATAGTTTTGCAATGGATCGTCGGCAGGCAAGCAACCACTCTCCCAGATTAAAATATATATGATCTACATTTTCCTCCAAATGCTTTGTCTTTTCAAAATTTTCGTTTTGAAAATTGACGAAAAACGGCCCAAAAATTTATTTTCATTGCTAGTAATTGCCATATTTTTCATTTATGTATTGCCTTTTGACGCGCATAATTGCTTCAGATAAAAAAGACTATAATTAATATAATATTTGCAGGTAATAATGGAAGGCACCGGGCAGCAGCAGCTCGGCGGCATCCAGCTTACCCACCATTTGCTTCAGCAGCTCGACCCCCAGCTACAGCAACAGACGCTCGGAAATCTTAGTAAGCGATAATATTTTATGTATTTCTGTATCTCTCTGAATCTCTCTCTCTCTCTCTCTCTCTCTCTCTCTCTCTCTTTCTTTCAATGTCTCTCTCCAATTCTTCCCAATAAACTTACCTCAATCCAAGAATTTCCCCCGATTTTTGAATCCAAGAAGTACAATCCCATCCGTTTTCCTGGTAATTCCTGAACCCAAAGCTTGTGTTCTGTACTTCTATAATTTTCTCAATCCCCCCCCCTTTCACGGGTGGCCAGTCACGTTTGGCCGCGATTGGCGTGGAAAATTTTCGCCGGTCCCCAGACAATAAAAGATCAGACGACTAACTCCGTTTTTCGATTTCTGAGGTAGAAGGGGACCTATCGCCAGAAATTCGTAAGCAGGGAGCGATTGGGAGTGGCAATAAGTTTTGAAGCGATTTTTGTTTAACCGATTGCAGTATTTTCACAACGGGCGTATGCGTAGCGTTGCGTACGTATGTATGCGTAGCGTTGCTTACGTGCACGCCCGTTCTCCATGAATTGACATATTATAGAGCATTTATGCCGGCCGGGCAACGTGCGCGCTGCGTGCCGCGGCTTTTTGTTATATTTAAGGTGCCATTTCCTGTTTTTTTTAACCAATTATATCAATCGATCGTTGACCCCTCACTGTGTTTTGGTTTCGACCTCCACCCACGGCCCTTTTTGCAAACCTTCGATTTTTTTGGAGTACCAAACGCCCATCCCGTCACTTTTTTCGAACACTCGAGGAAAGCCACATTCTTCTTCAACCCCCCGAAAAATTCCTTTCCCCTTCAAAAAGCCGCAGAACGGTCAGCCAGAGCGTATTCACGGAGGGTTTGGTCACGAATCTGTTCCCCTGACCCCGGAAAGTTCACTCGCCTTTTTTCTGTGTGTGCTAATTGAGAGGAGTTGTCACACAGTACGCGGGGTTGCTCTCCATTTTTTTCTTTTTCATCGCAAATTCGGTATCTTCCCCGCGGATCTGTTTGCGCCCGGTTTCGGAACGTACATTCCTATGGTTTGCCCAGGGAGTAGAGCAGGGAGCTAGGCCGAGGGCGATGCGGCGTGAAGCCTGTAGTCTTTAGGAATAACGGATTTTTTTGGGTGATTTTTTCGCCTTGACGATTTCGCGTTAAAATATAAATTTACCTATGAAGAATTAACAATATACTTGAAGTTAGATTCATTAGCTGTTCTGTAATTTGTAGCCTTGCGTACCAGCTTCATTTTGCATCGTAAGGACACTGCTGAATAACATATACCTGTAATGCCCTAATTATATCACAGTCCTCAGGCAAGGGTTTCTTTCTTCAAAATTTTTCTTAATTTTCCTAGTATTTTCCATGTTTCAAAAAGTTCTACTCTCCAATCCCGTTCTTTGGCCTCTGCTTGCACCCAACAGGACATTTTTTGAGGCAAAATGTTGTCGTAGCCGAGCATCTTGTGCCGGCGAGGACCCCTCTCCATGTTTGTAGAATCGCTTATTTGACATGCCGATCGGGGGGCCCTCAAGCTCCGGCCGGCGACTTTGCAATGATACACGCTGACGAATCCCTTGGCCGAACTAAAAACTAAAAACCGTATGCCACATCACCTCGATTTCTACGGGATACAAAGTAGGTGATTTGCATAGTGGGCAGTTGTGGCATAGTGGGGTCGGGAAGCCTGGGAATCGGTAGGAATTTTGGTAAAATTTCTAATTCTAATCTAGTTTTAACGGCATCGTTAAGCCCTGGCTCTCGATTGGATAGGCTGGACTCATCCATGGACGCGAAACGCAGGGCGTCAGGGTTATTTCATAGCGTAATAGGCTAAACCCTTACATGGCGACCAAACGAGCGCGCGTTGCGTGTCGCGGTTAGCTCCAGTTGCGTATACAGATTCCTGAAAATCCACAGCCATAACGCGGTAAATGGCCTTTAACCGACCACGCTAGAGAAAGGCGAGTGTACGCGCTGCGTGTCGCGACGCTCCAAATTCTTTAACGAATCCACAGCCACCAAAATCCATTGTCATCCCCTTGGTAGTCCCTTTAGAAGAGAGTATCCCAGCCCTAAGAAGCCGTGTTCCATTTTTGCCCGAAAAATTCTTGATCCTTCATCGTAGTCTCAAAACTCCATTGTCCTTGAACTATGAGCTGTAGATTCACCTGCCCAACCCCGAAAAAGTGCTCCAAAAAGCTGCAACGCCCCGGTATCATTTTTTCGGCCGCATCAAAGGGGAAGCCCCGGGGTTTCCGAATTTTTCATCGCCGATCCAACGGTGCGTCGGTCGCTATTTGGTCAGCTGGGCGAACTATAGCGTTTGCGCAGCCGATCCCCCGATCACCCGGCACGCACCCGGTGTCGAATTATGGAAATTTTGTAAGCGCCGAGTCAGCGACCGGGGAGATTAATGCAGATCGGTGGTTGTGCGTAAATATAGTAGTGGTAAGTATAGCATTCTTCACCGCTTAATCGGTTTAGTAAATAGTAGAAAAATCTGTATACGGTAGCTGCCTAGGCCCGAGGACTCGCTTGCAAATGCGTTTGCTTAAAATTGAATATTTCCTTTTTCCTTCCCATTTCCTGGAATATCTCAAAATTGTTTACTGGAAATACCATTATCCTAACGAGAGGCCAGATAAAAATGAGAGATAATCTCGAGGTTGACCCTTAAGCCTAAAGTATCCTCCCGTACTTTCCGTACTTGCCGCACCTGTTCACCGGCCAAACCCTCAATTTTAGAGCAGATTTTCTCGGAAACCTCGGTGTCAAACAAGGTTCTGGCTACTTGACTGCCGGTTTGGGAGAATTGTTATGGTGGAAAGCGGAAAATAAAAACTTAAGTGCTGATCAGGGAGTCCCCCAGAAGAGCAATTATTGCGTGTAGGTTGGTTGCTTGGTATGCATGAGTCGGCTGGTGCACCTCTCTCTCCTCCCTCTCACTCTCGCTCCCTTTCTCTCTCCCCCTCTTTCACTCTCTCTCCCCCCCTCTCCCTCTCTCTCTCTTTAAGCCATTCTATAAACACGGCGTTAGACGAAATTTGATCCGTGAAAATCCTCTGATAGTTATTTACTACACGGAACCAAATTTACGATGAGACGGAAGCAGCTTTTTACGCGTACTTTTTTCTGCTCGAGCTCGCGCCTAAACTATCAGATTCCGCGCTTTCCAGTTCTTTTCATTTCCCGCTTTGTTCGGGCCTTCCGAGCCCCTTTAAAATGTCCACCACCTAGTAAAAGTACCACTAAACTATTCGGCAGCAAGGATTTGCGCCTCTTATTATTTTTTTTTTTTCAGTCCTTTTAAGACGGCTACTATACCATCCGAATCCCACGACAATTTTCCGTTAGTCATGATCAACATTACTGACCGAGCTGGGGTTACACCTAATATAAACGCCCTCTTTAGCCATCAGCTTGTGCAGCTGAAATCGGGGCCCATAGATCTGGTGTCGGGCCCCCCCCCCCTATAAGCTTGATTTGTGCAGCCGTCTGGCCGGCTATTTGTGTAGATGGCCATGCGGGGAGGTATGGAATTGTATTCCACACGCCCATTCCACAGCCTTTAATCAGCTAGCCCCGTACCGACGCCAAATTTATCGGGGTTTCGCCGGGTGACTTTTGATATTTTTATAGCAAAAAACTTGTAAGTACTATTTATTTAAAATGTGTTCGTGATTTTAAAAGAATATTCGTTCTAAATTTTGCATTTAAGTAACTTGAAATCCGGAAACTTGCTATTTTCCAGTTTTCCTGAGCACCCTTTTCGTGAATTAATCCGTTATGTAAGGTATCGTTTCGTTAAATGGACCGTGCCAGCTAGTTTAAAGAAGATTTCTATGCCCCTTAATTGCCATGCACTTTTAAAGGCACTGGCAAGGCATGATTGTGTTTTCTAACAGCTATGGATTTCCCACCGTTTTGCCGAGCCGCGACACGCAACGCGCACGCTCTCGCGTTCCCGTAAAGGCTTAACCGATTGCGTACTCTAAAGGTAGCCAACTGCGTTGCGTATCGTGGAAAAACCTAGCAGATACCATAGCTCGACGAAGTTCTTAAACAGGACTTAACCGTCACTTGAAATCGTCCTATTCTGGCGGAAATTGCCTATTATTGACAAAACCCGAGGCGCTGACACGTTGAAATGAACTGCTCCCCGAACTCTACATCGTTCCGAAATTTTACCTTCAACACCCCCGCCAACACGATAAAAGGCAACCCGCCACCCATTTTTTACGGCCCCAGATTTGCAATTTTTATCGATACTCCCAACCCGCCCCAGAAACCGGGGACTTCCAGCCGGGTGACCTGGAATTTTTGGACTCTGTTGAAAGCCGGGTTTTCGCAATTTTCATGCAATTAGTGAACGCCCAATTTTGGATTCGACAAAGAGATCTATGACAAAATAGCCGCGCTAGTTTTGCATCAAATATCCGGGGACTTTGAAGTCTGATGCCAAAATTGAAGCGGCGCAGGCCGTGCCCGACGCCCAGAAATCATTCAGCGGCCGTTTGGGGCTTGTCTGCTCAGCTGCAATATTTTTTTGTGTGAGCTTAGGTGACTTGGATTTAACCGGGGGATCGATTGGAATTTTTAATCATTTGTTCAGCGATTTGACTCTCCAAAATTCGATAAAATGTTTATTTTTTAGATATGCTTTTTTGCTCAGGTTTTAAAAAGGATCGATGGATCAAAAATCCATTCGAATTTTCTGTTCTCGCCCGGATTTTCTTGCTGTCACCGTGCCTTTAAAACATCTAGCCGAAATCCATTACATTTCTACGTTTTGCACTAAATTTTTCAGAACATAAGAGTAGTGGCAATTTCCCTCGAAAATTCGTTGCAAAACTAGTTCCGCTTGTTCTTTTTCTCATTGTTTTTTAACCACAAATGCTGATTTTTTAAATTTAGGATATCGACAATTTTCTGGCTGATACTGTCCCTTTAAAACGCAATCTGGCTAGAAATCAAGTTTAAATTTTCGGGGATATAGCTGCCTCGACAGGTTCACGGTGCTCATTCCAAAGCTAGGACTGCAGAATGCGGAATCTGAATTGAGCCCAGCACTAAAATATACAATTTTTATGAACATTCATAGGTATTTTCCTAATATCTGAACTGGGGCTAGTCCATGGCGGTCGGATCCCCCAAACTTTTCTAGTTTTGATGTCTGACCCCTGGATGTTTCCCTGCGCCCCCCCAAAACTACGCATATTTACCCAACATCTCCACTTTCCGTTTTTCTTCCACCCCCTAGACGTAAAAATACGAAAAAGAAGAGCGAGAAAAGGAGAGAGGGAGAGAGAGAGAGAGGGAGAGAGAAAACTCTCCGGCACAGACTCGAGTCTCCCAATTCTTTCCGAAACTTTTGAGTCATCCTGGCAACCCCCACGTCTGTGATAGTGCCCGGCGATTCATTTCTGAGTCCCAACCCCCACACCACTGATAGTGTCGCTAGAAGCGTAGCGGAACTTTGCCGGCTTATCATTCCGCATTTGGGCACGCTAGCCGGCCGCTATCAAGTCGTTTGCATAGATGCATAACACGGGCTTATCTTGGCTTCCTGTGGGTACTGACTGACGCGACAATCCTCTAGCCGCAAATATACTATGACAGTTTGATCTTTGGATCAGAATTTGGTGGATTCGATGTAGCACCTGCCATTTAAATGATTGGAATATAGCTATCTCTGACTAGCCAGCGCTTTTAAAGGTTCGTTGAAGTCAGAATTTCTACGATGTGCATGTTTGCATCGTGAAAATGCGTAAAATACAATAGGAAATTTTCGAAAAAATGGGCTACCAAGGTCAGAATATTTTGAAAATATGATGGCAATTTCTGACAAAATTTGAATTTGCATTCGCTACGTTTGGATATTTTTTAAAAGACCCATTCAAGTCCGAATTTCTCGAATCAGTATAGACCGCGTACTAAACTTCCAAATTCCGTCGAGATTTTTGTCAGAAAGGCCCAGACAAAATATATTGCGATGAGCAATCCTTTCAGCAATTTTCTCCGTTCCGCTTTGATCACCCCGGCCCCTAATGCAGCCGTTATATAGATATGAATCGTCGTTTCTCTCTCATTCTCGCCCTCTTTCTCTCTCTCTCGCTCTCTCTCTCTCTCTCTCTCGTTCTCGCTCTCTCCTGCCCCGTCCCTTGTTTCCTACAGCAATGGGTATGAATTTATTATTTTAGCCAATCCAAACTACACCTATTTCCACGCGACCCTGGAACAACAAACCGTCAATTTTTACTGGTTTTCCATGCGAATTCCCAGAACAAGAACCTGACAAGTCCCGTGTTCGCATTAAGTAATCATTTTCACCCTCGCACCCACCACACCCAATCATAAAAATGATCGCCGGATTCGAGGAATTCGTCCCGGTTTGCAAATGAGGTCCCCGGGCACGCATACGCGCCGCATTTTTTTTGTTTTTGCGTTCTCCTCCGAATCAACCGTAATTTCATCCGCCCTCCCCCTTCCGTGGCTCAACAAGCCACTGGATCTTTGGAGTCTATTTTGGCGTTGTGTCGCACTTTTCCGGGAATTTCCTGGGAGCCCAGCTCCGATGAATGGATTAGCTCGCGTTAATGCCGCCCCTGCAATAAGCTGCGTAAATTTGAGGCGTGTGTTTTGAAGAAAAGCTCAGGTACAAGTGAGGGTAGTGGGGGTGTAAACAATATGGTTTTGAAAGCGGTGAACCTGAAAAATCTCATCTGATAAACTCGACTCTTCACGTCGCCCCGGTGTCTTTACGCGCAGCTTGGAGCGGTTAGCCTAATTTAATCGCATCGCAGCTTCATGATCTTAGGCTTAGGCGTAGGCTTAGGGTATTCATTTGGTCTCCATTAAACGTAATGTCTTCCCAATCCCTTTAAAAAGCTTGCTAGACTGGGAATCAGAATCAGAATCCCTTTAAAATTTGCCTCTTTTCAGGCTCGGGCTTCAAATTAGCACCAAAACCCTCGCTCTTCCCTCTTTCAAGAAATCCACTGCTTTCCTAGACTCCCAAATGCCCAGCCCAATTATGCCGAAACCGGCCCCTTCGTGCTCTTCCCTGCCGAACTCACCGTACTCCAGCGTGCTTCACTGGCGTCTTCCGCGTCCGCACGGCCGGTTTCGGTACAGTTTTGCCCATACGATCGGCCACCCCAAGTTCCGACTCGTGCTCCAGGGGCACGGGTGCAATCGGCCCGTTGTTCCGGAAAGGTGGAAAATCGCGAAAATCCATTCCGGGAGATGTCGATCTTGGGACAGAGCTCATGCTCAAGCGGAGAGCAAAAAAATCGTGTTCTACCAATCCCCTAACAGCTTATTAACCGAAATGGTCCGTGCTCGATTGCCCTCTTGACCACGCCGAGATTAGACCAGCTACAAAGTCGTCAAAGACGAGCGGGTATCTGGAGTACGCAGCCCACTTTAATCCTTTTTTTGGCTAGCGTTCCCTTGCTACTTCCAGTCCATTATCTTGCATTATCGGAGCCGCCGAGTCACCACAATGCACCACTTCTGCAAAAAGGTCGCATACGTCCGGGGAATCCGATCCGTAAAACTAAAACCAGCCGATCCGTTATCTTTTTCCGGGGAAAAGGAGGCAGGGAGAGGGATCAGAGTTCCATCACTTATCAATTCTGCCCTTCTCTCTCTCTCTCTCTCTCTCTCTCTCTCTCTCTCTCTCTACTCTGCCGCTCTCTGTCTCTAGCTTTTCGCTCCGTACCCTTATCTTCCCCCCCGTAAAGCAGTGATGCGGTGAAGAAAAACCTCACAGGCCCCCGAAAAATTCTTGCTCCCCCCAACATTTTCCGGCTACCAGCCTCGATCAATCTTGTCTGGAGGCGAACTTTCTATGCCCCCGGCTTCCAAGTCTGTAGTATTGACGCGGCACTTGAACCTAGACCCCCACAGTCCTCTTCCGTACTTCCCGAGGTTACATCAACCGTGGAATTCCGGGCATCTCGGTTTACGACAATTTTTTTCTTGGTTTGAAGCGGTCTCTCGACCGCTTCAAATGACCTTGAACATTTTTACCTTCCCGTTGTGGTGCCGCTCGCGTGGATTTTTGGAAAACAAGATTTGTGGTTATAGCAGCTATCCAGGATTTGCCTGGATTTTGTTTGCTGTTGAAGAAAGTGTTTTGGTTCGTAAACGTAAAGATTTTACGAACCGAAAAAGGTTCTTAATCTCATTAAGCTCACCTTGGTTGAGCCATAGGCTTAGGCTCAAGCTTGGCTTAAGTTTATGATGAGGCTTAGCCTAGGCTTAGTTTAGGCTTAGCTTGGGCTTAGCTTAGGCTTAAGTTTAGGATTAGGATTAGGTTTTGCTTAGGCTTAGCTTGGTCTTAGTTTAGGCTCAGGCTTAGGATTCGGATTAGGCTTGGCTTAGGCTTAGTTTAGACTTAGTTTAGCTGAGGTCCAGTCTAAACGTTGGCTTCCTTTGACTTTCTAATTTCCGCAAACTGACCTCTAAAGCCACGATCCCGTGTCGTTATTCTGATGCTGTGTGCAGAATCCAATTCCCCCCGTTATCTTCTTGTGTCGATCTTGCTCCCATGAAGCCGCCCTTAACCCGATCGGCCCCTTATCAATCCAGGGTCCCCCTCGTAACCCTGCGGCAACCCACCAGCTCGGCAACCCCATCATAGAATACTTCAAATGGTCCACCGGCCGAGTCGTTTTTATGTTTCGCCGCATAGACTTGTTCTTTTTTAATAACGTACAATTTGGCCTCTTTTACTTTAAAAATGTGCTCTTTCGTGTTGCAACACGTCTGCACAAATTCCTGACGCTTTCCCCCCATCATCCGATTGCATCCCGTTTTCATTTTTCATTTGACGAAGAGAGCATCGTCTCATTGCTTCATTTTTTTTGAGCTCTCTCCCGCTCGATCTCTCTCTGCTGACTCTCTCTCTCTCTATCTCTCTCTCTCTCTTCTCACTCTATTTCCTCTGCATTTTTCATCGCTCCAAAACGATCTCCCAAGAGTGAGATATCCGCATATTTTCACATCAATTCTCCCACCAAAAAACATCACCAATGTCACTGGATCTCTCCAATACATTGTGGTGTCCCCCCCGAGTATCAAGGACAGACCAATTTTTCGGGATACGAATTTTCCAAGCCGCCCTATCTATTCCCCCGGATGATAACGCTTTTTGGGGGAGATTGTCAAAATCCGGATCAAACTCGATTCTACGTACCCTGCTGAAACGATCCGTGAGAAGCCGCTGGCAGCCGGCGCCGGGTTTCCTGGGGTCTGGAGCACCACATTTTTCTGGGTGGGGGCAAGACATGGAGAACCGGGATCTATCTCGAGCTGGCTGGACTGGTGCTGATCTTAAAGACAGGATGATCGGTTAATTTGATGGAATGGACCGGAAGGGTGGCGTGCTTTGGTCGTGGTTAGGCGTGTTTCCAAGTTCCAATCAATCGAATTACCGGTCACGACGACCGTTTTATTTACCCGCATTTCCATCTCACAGATTCTGCCGACCAAAGATCGCGATGATCAAAGGAGCACCGGGCGCGGAAACGCAATTCGCGAGCAGAAAACCCTCACATCGCGACAGACTCCACAAATGGGAGATCTGGAATAATGGAGGGCGCGGCGAGAGAGAGAGAGAGAGAGAGAGAGAGAGAGAGAGAGAGAGAGAGAGAGAGAGAGAGAGAGAGAGAGAGAGGCACACAGCAAAAGAAGCCCCAACGAAAAAGTACAACGATCCGCTTATACGGTCCGGGGGGGAAGGTAGTGGTCCGGAAAATCGCATACACCCCGCCCCGTTTCTTCCAACTCATGCTCCCGGCCCGGAACATTGAGCTTTGGAACCATGGGTTTTGCGGCTTTTAGCGCCGTTCAATATGGATGATATAGTTATAATAGGATTTTCTTTTTTCTGCTTTCCAAAAACTCAAAGCCGCTTCCAAAAAACCATCAACAACTTCCTCATCTCTTTTCTCATTTCCATCCGCCCTGAATTCTTTTCTGAGCCCTCCGCCCGATCCCCTCTAATTGCTCATCATGTATTCAACGCACCTCCCACGGCTGCCACATGCCAAAAACAAAATCTGATGAATTTTTCCCGCGATTTCCTCCTTCTCCCCCCCGTGCGCATTTCCGGATCCGGCCAGCCATAAATCCGCTTTTTGTGTCGAGCCTGACCAGGTTGGACACCTCCCTAGATACGGCACAACAAGCTCGCGTAGGTCTGCCAGAAAATAAAGGTGCGGCAGGTGTGAAAGGGGGCCAATTAAAAGCTGTGGCGAAGCAAAAAATATTGGAAACTAGGGTACGCTAAGCATGGACAAGTTTGATCCATAAATGAACGAAATTGAGTCGAAAGTGAAAAATAGAAGTTGAACCTTAAAGAGATGAGGACGGCATCTGTTGAACCCCCCTTGGGGAGGGGGGTTCAACAGGTCCCGCGGCGAGAGAGGACGCCCAGGGGAGAGGCGCAGAGACATTTTCTTACCCTCGCGTAATCGATTGACTTATGCCGCCCCTATCGCTTTAAGCCTTGCTTAGGCTTACTAGGCTCAGCTTAGGCTCGGCTTAGGCAGAGGCACAGGATAGGCTTAAGCCAGGGCTTGGGTTAGGCTTAGGCTTAACCTAGGCTTAACCTAGGTTTAGGCTTTGTGTAGGCTTTGCTTAGGCTTCGCTTAGGCTTGACCTTGGCTTAGGCACAGGCATAGGCTAGGTCTAGGCCTAGCCATGGCATAAGGTAAGCCTTCTTAGGCCTACCTTAGGTTTAAGCGTGCCTCAACCCATCATAAACCCAACGCCCCTTCCAAAGATCAACCCACAAAATTCCCCGCTATCTATACTTTTTCTGAGGCCCCCATTTTTTCCGGCTTTCCCCACGATGCGGAGTGCGATAAGATACTGGTGACGGGTTGGTTGCCCATTTTATAGGTGTTGCACACCCGGAAAAAAGTCGACCCCATTCCGGCGAGAGAAGCGGGCAGAGAGAGTCCGGAAAAAAACGGGAGTGTCCTTGGGGGGATTACATCTTGGGAGATTTTCGATAAGGGTTCGGGGGATTGAACCAACGGAAACGGGGGTCTCGTGCTCGAGAATCGAATTTTAGAATTTTGTGTTCTGCCGGTGATCCTTGAAATTTTATTATATTTTTAAGCATGAGATGGGCTCCTTAATTTTCCCAAAAACGCACTTATTTTTTGACGATTGAGGCCTACCTCGAGTTTATACTACTACACCGCAATTTTTTATACTTTTTAGCGCTTAGACATTTTTTTACGATCATTAGCCTCTTCTTTCTTTTAGGTTAAAAGTTCTTAAAAATTGATATAAAATTTACATAAAATCTGGTAATTATAAATTCACATTATAACTCGATTATCATATCACTTCAAAATATCTATATTAAATTTTTTGATTTTCACTTCCGTTCGGCTGATGTTTGTTCCCAATTTCCTGCAAATCTATCGCAAACCGTCACGTCCCAATTTTGATGAATTGCGCCCCTAAATCATGGATGTTTTGGCTGGCTCAATTCGATATCGCAAAGATCGCCTCTTTTTTTCTACCGCTCTCTCTCCCACTCTTTCTCTCTTTCTCTCTCTCTCTCTCACTCTCTCTCTCTCTCTCTCTCTCTCTCTCTCTTCCACCCCAACCACTCCCACCTATCAGGGCAATTTTTGCGAATTGCATCGTCTCACCCCTAAATTTTGCCCTTTTGCCCAGTCGGATACGTGCACGCGGCCGATGGTCTGACCCTGGGCAGGCTGGCCGTGTGTGTGTGTGTGTCTCTGTGCCCTTATCGGTCACCAATTTTGGGTGTTGATAGGAGCGCGGCGGAGCAGGAGTCCTCGCCAACGTAGTCGGGACAACGGATTTTATGTAGCCTTTGCAGGCTTATCGGGGTGGATTTTTGGTATTTTCGAAAGCCTCGGGCTTGGCCTAAGCCTAGGTTTAAGCGAGCCTAAGCCCAACCTAAACCTAAACCAAAGCCTAAGCTTCAGCCGCCTAAGCCTAGGCCTAAGCCAATCGTAAACCAAAGGTAAGCCAGGCTGAAGCCTAAGCAAGCTAAGCCTAAACCCAAGCCCAAGCCTAAGCCTACACTTTTGATACACCTTTCCCTACATGTCATACTTTTTCCTCCACCAGACGCTCTAGAAAATTCCGTATCACGCCCATCGTTTTTCTGGATGTCTCATGTAGTCTAAAAGACCGAAGGCCCTAAAAATCCCCCACCAAATTGACTCACGCGACTACGGTATCGTGTACCACAACAGACATCCACTAATCGCTCGCTAATTACCCTTTTTTTTCCTATGAGGAGCGCGGGAGGCTCAAATTATGTACTCGAACAACCCCAAGAAATCAATCGCCGCTCCTGTTTTCAATATCATGCTCCATAATAATCCGCCGGGGCTCAAACCCTGGGCCCGGATTACCATTTTTAGATTCACCTCGCCGGTGGGCCGCTGTGTTTTTTTTTGTTTTCCCGGGCCCATCTTAGGCCGGGTGCCCAGAGAACGGCCGCGGATTTATTTGCCGCTCAGTTTTCCGATCTTGAGCAGGAAATGCGCCGGGACTTGCATGACTTAGTGCCGGATTTGGATTCCGATCGGCTCCGCTCCGGGCTGGCCGACAGGGGAGAATTTTTTTTGGCATCTAATCCCCGGATATGCTTGGCGGGATGGTAGGGCCATACGGTGCCAGATTTTGGTGTTTGGCCGATGGGTGATGGGAAGGTACTGTCGCTTGCATAGGCCTTAACCTAAGCCTAACCCCAAGCCTAAGGCTAAGCCCAGGCCTAAGTCGAAGCCTAAGCTCAACCTAAGCTTAAGCTCAAGCCTAAGCCAGAGTGGCTTGCCCATTGGGCAAGTGCCAAATTCGACCCAACAACACCAAATTACGTTTATCAATAACAATTCGCAGCGTTCGTGACCAAATACCACACCCGTAGCGGTACATAGACCGCAGACGGCTTCCGAGAAATTGGATCCCCTCCCCATTTTCGATCCCCTCATTCCCGCGGCTCGTGCTCCTGCCGACTTTTCCGTATTTTTCCGGACCTCCCGGGCCTCCGCGTGGCTAGCAGCAGACGCTAATGAATTCAGGCGCGGTGCAGGAATAATTTATCCGCGGGGGCTCGAGTGGTGGGCGCACTCCCCGAAAAAGGTCGCTCTGCAATTCCGCGCGATTCCGGAAAAATTAGCAATGGTGACCGGCTAGCGGAAAAGGAAGTTTTTTGGGAGTTTCAGCCTATGTCCAAATTGTGCTTAAGCCTAAGCCTAGACCGACGCTTAAGCGTAAGCCTAAGCCTAACATAAGCGTAAGCGTAAGCATAAGCCTAAACCTTGGAAGCTTCCGGAAAACCTAACAAATAAACCTCAATTCAACCTCAAAAAAACCAAGTTCCGATTCTCATATCTCTCACCCTTTTTATCCAAATTTAACCACAAAACGTGCATCCCCAGGAAAATATCTTCTTTCCTTACCAAAGAACCGCCACAACCGAACTAATATTGCGTGCGAAAACCGCCGAACGCTTTGAGGCCACTCGTGGGAGTATCTTTTCGCCAGATTCCGGGATTGCTCGCTGGATTTTGACTACAGCGCATCACTATTCTGCATCCGGATTTTATTTTTCAGTTCCGGGTTGACTCTGGTTTTGATGCCGATTGATTTTTGGCAGCGCCAAGTTCAAAATTTGGACGTGGAAAATTCTCCAAAATCGATAGTTTCATAGCACATTTAGGTGTAAATTTCACGGCGTAGGCCTTAAATTTCGCAATGGAGTGACGCCAGAAGCGACGGTTTTTATTTTAAATTAGTTTTGAAAATTGCAGATACGAAATTTACGTTATATGCTTTACATTCTGTCTTTCAAAGGAAGTAAATATCCAGATTTTCCTTAAATTTTTACTTGCACGGCTTTAAAAGCGTAATTTTTGTTTTCAAAAAGCAATTAATTAAGTTTTTCGTTCATTACTTGGGTTTTAAAATGTATAATTAACCTTTGAAAAAATCGCTATTTTTTCCTTAAATTCCTTTCAAAACCAGGCCCCACTGCATTCCTGAAAACTCGAAAATAATCTTCCACCCGGCTGCTAGCGGCTTTCCAAAGGAATCTGCTCGTTCTTTGCTCTAAACCTTTTCTTCGAAAGAGCCTCTACTTTGCTCGTCGAGGTCCCGCGTGCCGCTTTGTATTTTGGTCTTTGCTGCCCCTTCCGGCCCCGGGGGCCCTTTTTTGGCCCCAACTCCCCCAAGGCCCCAAAAAGGGCCCATTCCCGGAATTTTGCCTGGCGAAGAGGGGAGTGCGCTGCAGAGCGCAATAGAAAATTTGAACCCCTTTTTCTTTTAGTCGTTTTTTGTGCTCTTTCTTTGCCGGAAAGCGGGTCCCGTAGCTTTCTGCGTTTTCTGGGCCGGTGAAGCGGAAAAAAAATTGCGGTGAGCGCGTTTTTGCAAGTTTTCCGGCTTTTGGGTCGGTGGCCTTTGGCAAAGGGCTCCTAGGTTTTTTGGAAGTGGTAAAGGTTATTGAGTGAATCGCTTTGGACCATCGATAGAGAGAGAGCGGCTTTTTCTAGAGATCTCTAAAGAGCGAAAAATCCAAAATTACCTTTACAAACTCTCGAATACTTTTTGCTCCATGTTTCAGGCGGTCAATTGGAATTTCAAGTGACATAAAATTACTATTTTGATTTCGAGGAATTCTTGTCTTTTGTTCTTTCTCTCTCTCTCTCTCTCTCTCTCTCTCTCTCTTTCACTCTTTCTTCTTTCTCTCTCTATCTCTCGCTCTCTCTACCCTACTGAACTTTCCTCACCGTTAATCCGATGTGCCAACTCATCACATTATACGTGCAAATGCCCCACTCTGCATAATTTTTTCAACTCCCCTCGTCTTTCCAGCATTAATTATACTCGCCGACGATGTGCAACTCCCTCCAACATTAATTAGACGTTTCCATTTTTGGACTTGGTCTCCCATAGAGAACGCACTAATGATCCACGACGGAGTACGTTTTTGGAACCCGCGCTGGGCTTCTAATTGTGCGCGATTTTTCGGCGGCGGCGGGAAGGGCTTCACCTGCGGGTGGCAGCTGTTTATTCCAGCTGTCCAATCAGAAATAGGTGGCAGAGGGCTGCAATTCATTTGGACGGTTTTGGTCCGTCGCAAGATCAGGCGGTCGGTGCTGAACGTTTTGTGACTTGGGTCTTGCCATTACACTGTTTGAGTGTATATTCTCCACTCTCTGGCTCTCGCTCTCCCTCTGTCTTTCTCGCTCTCTCTATCTATCTCTCTCTCTCGTTTCATTTTGGCACGTTTTTGATAAATTTAACGTTAAACTTTATGAAATATTATCTCAATTTCTTTTTTTGCAGGCGCACTGCTCGGACTCGGCGGCGGAGTGTTGGGTGGCCAAAGTGCCGCAGACGCCCAGCAGCAGCACTCGCAGCAGCAGCAAACCGCAGCCATGCTGTCCCAGCAGTTGATCCAGCTCAACCCCCAGCGCCCTATCAGGTGAGATGAATCATTTTAAGGGGAGCGAGACACCAAATTGAGCCCCAAAAAGCGGAAAATTCTTTTTGGCCAAAACAAGCGCACAAATTGACCCGACAAAGGGCCTTTAGCTCGTTTTCTAACGTATTTTATGGGCCTGCTTCCGGAAAATCGAGAGTTAACTTGAAATTAGCACTTTCAAGCATCTGCTTGAATTCGAGTGGGCGTCAACATCTTATTAACGATTTTTTCCACCCAGTTGTTACCCTCAAAGACGCCAATTTACGAATGCAACCCCGAAAATCTAGTCTTACCAAATCTCTTCTTGCCCAAAGATCATAGGCGCCCCAGATTTTTTCATTAGTCTTCACCCTCCTGTAGCGTGTTTTTTCCGCCCATACCCGACATCAACAACTCTCCACATTGCGCCTATTCAGGGGGGTGATTAGGTTTTTAGCAATTAACTTTGCAAGCCGGGCAGCTGCAACGGGATTGTTGTACATTTTCTATTAGCCGCCGGCGTTGGGGGTCAATTTCGCCCGCGGGGATTTCATTAGTGTGCTAAAATTAGGTAACTACCGGTTATTTTTTCGGATTTCCTGGTCGGAGAATATGATCGGCAGGGAACCAAAAACGGAAATTGGTGCTTACGAATTCAAAAATAGATTAAAGGGACTTCGAAGTGTAAAAAATGAAGAACGGAGAATCAGCTGCTTTTTTTGGGTGTTTTTCCTGGATTTATTTGGATTCCGGGGCTATTTCATTTTCGGGGAATATGTTTGGCAAAATGCCGAAAATAAAGAATAGCGCTTCAGAACTAAAAACGAAATTAAAGGGGATTGGAAGTGTAAAAAAATCAGCTAAAACCTCAGAAAGCAACCTTTGGCTGTTTTTCAATTACTTAAAGCACTTATTGAAGACTTAATTTAGTCCTTTGGCTTGGCTATTTTCCAAAAGCGCCCATCAACATCCCTAACCTGCCTCCCACGGCCATGTAATCTGATATCACAAGTAGACGAGCTCATTTCGCCTGGAATCATTCCCCGAACTACCAATTTACACCTGCCGGCCCTGCTCTCGATGCAAAAAGGTGGTAGCCTCGAGCCCACGTGAAATACCGTACCGAGTTCGTCTCGTGCACACACACACCAAAAACCGATCTTTCCACGTGTTAAGCCTTCGACGCTGAGATAGAATTTCCCGGAACCCCGACAGAGCACGCTTTTTGGGGTTTCAAACTTCTCGGAACGCACGCTTCGTCCTAGGTGTACCCCTAGGCCGAAACACTAATCCGTCCCCGGAATTCCGGCCTTCACCGGATTTGGCTACCGGATGAAAAATCGACCCCAAGAGGGATTTGTCGAATGTACCAGATTCAATAAGGCGTTTCCAGGGTTGGGCCGGATTTATTTTACCCTCGGGGCCACCGGGGAATTAGCTGATTTTTGAGAGCTTTCAGACAACGGGCACAAGTGTTTTTGACTTGTCCATGGGTTTCTTGAACATTTTGTGTTTTGGGCATATCTTCCAGAAAGGGTATATAAAGTACGGGAGATGTCATTTGGTGTGGCTCGGACTTTCCTGTTAAATTATAATTTTTCAAGTTTTTCGAGTTTTGCTGTGGAAACAGGAGCTTCAGCTTAGGAGACTTAGTCTTAGTCTTAGCTTTGGGCTTAGGCGTGGGCCTAATTTCTCACTTTTTCTGGATCAAGAACCTTCGATTACACTATTTTTCCAGGAATGAACGCTGCCCAGCTCTCCGTCCTCCAGCAGCACTCCGCTCTCCAGCAAGCCCAAGCCCAGGCCCAAGCCCAAGCTCAGGCTCAAGCCCAAGCCCAAGCTCAGGCTCAGGCTCAAGCCCAAGCCCAAGCTCAAGCTCAAGCCCAGGCGCAAGCTCAGGCCCAAGCTCAAGCCCAGGCCGCCCACGCCCACGCCCAGAACCAAGCCGCCCAAGCCCAGGCACAGGCTCAGGTGAGGCAAAAGGTGAATTATTTTTTATAAATTATAAAAGTGTAATTTTTGGCGATAATTTTAGACTTAAAAAATTGTCGTTATTTTTTAGCTATTGATGCCATTAAACCAAATATCCAACGTCTAGCATTAAGCATACCTTTTTCACGTTTGTACTGCCCTTTTCCAGGCCCAAGCTCAAGCCGTCGCCGCCCAGCAGGCCGCCTTTGCAGCTGCGCATCAAGTGAGTCTGTAAAAATATTCCCAGCCCGCCCCGAAAAATTCCTCCACAAAAAAAAACGCGCTCGTTATTGCGGCGTGCGATCGAACTTTGGAGGGGGAAACGCGATGCGGGTAGCACGTCACCAAAAAGCGGACACAAATCCCCAAAATGCCGACCGGGTACCGTAACCGAGCCCAGCGATTACAGGCTTCGCCGATGACCTTCTCGCAGCAACTGGCGGCCGCGCAGCAGAATCACCAGAATGCCCTCAACTCGGCGGCGGCGACAAGTCAGGTAGGGAGGGTTTTGGCTGGAAAAATGGCGTGGGCCTAGCTTTGAATACTTATCTACTACTGGAGGCTATGTCCAGAACCTTTTACAATACGTAATAAAAGCCATTGGGGCCTTCAAATACGAAGCCAGCTTGGTTTGGGGTTGCACAAGCTTAGGCGCAGGCTTAGGATTAGACGAATGCGTCGACATCGGCTTTCCTGGGCTTGGGCGTAGGTTAAACTTAGGGTTAGGCGTAGGCATAAGCTTATGCTTGGGCTTAGGCGCAGGCTTAGACTCAGACTTCGGCTTAGACAACCCGGAACCTGTTATCCCAAGATTTCCTGATCCTCTTAACGACCTTCCAACTCGTACACAGCTTTAACCTCTCAGCTCTAAGTTTCTGAATTGATTGCTATGATGTGCCCACGTAATAAGCATTACCTATCCCAACTTACCCTAGCGTTGTACCCTCTGAAAAGCTCGTTCCCCAGTAAATTTTTAAAAACACACTGCATGCACCACCGTACGCGCCACTCCTATTCTTTGACAGTTTTTCGAGCGCTCTTGCCCGACGGCCCGAACACCGTCCGCCTCAGGGGAACCCTACGGCTCCAGAGGATTCTCCTCCTCCTACCCTCACCGCAAACTAACCAAACCCAACCGCAAAGGGGCTTTGAGGCGTACTTCCCGTCGCACAGCGGCGCATACCCGCAAATGGTTAGTAGATCGGGAGCATAGGAGAGTGGATGGGCATTATGTCGCAATACCCCCATATATTCCAATTTCAGGCCGGCGGCTTGCCGTTGTTCATGCAGCCCTCGCAGGCGGCGTTGGCCGCCGCTGCCGCCGCAGCCGCTCCTTCCGCTTCTTCCGCGGCCGGCAACCCGATGATCCATACACATGTCAGTAATATTTTAAAAGTTGGTTTTTGGCTGCGGTAACGGTTTTGGATTTGCTGTTGTCTCGTGGTACTCGTTTTCGAAATTTTAACGTAGTGGGGCAGGATTTCCTATGGTATGTCAAAATTCCATTTGTCGAAGTTTAAGAAATTTAATTTTCTGGGAATTTCACGTTGCCGAAAACCAGTACGACAAACTTCCATTTTTCGAAATTTGTTGAACTCGGGCACTTAGAAACCTGAAATTCCAGCGTATTAAAATTTCGGCAAACGAAACTCCGACAAAGTGAAATTTGAAAAATTACCTCGACAAACCGAATTTCCACTAGATGATTTTTGCCACAATCCATTTCGGCATTCTGTTTTTCCACATCCCCTTGTTGCCAATTTTCAATCTTCGAAAGGGTGTAGTTTGTTCAATTTTTAGCTCTATCAGATAAGCAACCCATGCTCATCCAAAATTTTATCTTTTTGCTAATAACAGGATCCCGCTTATTGTTGGCAAAATTCGTCTGCTCAATCTTGCATACCGCCATTAACCGTTTATAATACAGCGCAACGACCCCAAAACCGAATTTTCTCCAAAATCATCAAATCCAGCATCATCCTCACCTTCCCCCTCCTTCATACAGAGATCGTTGCTAAAATTTGCCCCTCAAACCACAAATCCCCACCTCCAAAATCGGCGATCCGTGAGTGGAGTGAACTCGTCTCAATATCTGAATTAAACATGTCCAAAACCTCAGTCTCAACCAGAGAACCAATCCTAAAGGCCAGGCTGTGAACAGTGTTGTGGTGTCCATTCAGTTTGAACGATGAGTTTTCAGACGGGCGACCACCCATATCTGCCCTGGCCCATCCAGCAGCCGGCCGTCAACGTGCCGTTTTTCGATATTCAGGCTTATAAGGGTGTGAATTTGGATGTCCCACCATCAGAACAGGCCACCGGATCAGACCTGCCGCTCAATGATGTCGCCACGCTTCGGTGAGATTTTTGGAGAATTTAACACGATTTTTAAAAAACGTTAGGAGTTGTACAGTGCCTGAGAATCACTATAAATATTTTGACCATCGACTTTCTATAGTATTTCCGGCGCCCGCGACACGCAACGCACCTGTCGCGCGCCATTACATAGCGTGATCGATTTGGTCTAACCTAACGTAACGGGGTGGCTCGCGTTGCGTGTCAAATAGGAGGCTCCCGGAAAAAAAATCAATAGAAAATCCAATAAAATATTTTTTCAAAAATTTATTTAAGGTTTTACATAATCTTACAAAAGGTTATAAAATCTAAGTTTTTTGCCACATAAAACATGACCAACGAAAACCTGCAAGACAATTACCCCCTTTTTTCAGCTTCTTCTTCAACCTTGGAGTACAGCAATCCCGGGTCGTCCTCCTCAACCAGCACCTCAACCAGCACTTGCCCCAGCAGCAGCAGAGCACAGGTAAAACAACTCAACTCTAAATTTGTATGGAAATTTGGGATGCTATGACGTTATCAAATATACCTGTTCCAGCTCAAGCCAGCGCTTCGGCACCTCCTGCTCCTATGGTCCCACCAGGAACTCCTCAGAATGCTCTTACAAATCAGACTCCTACCTCCACTCCGCAATCCCAGGCCCAGCCGCTCAGCGGTGTTCAACTGCATGTAAGTGGCGGTCGATAACTAAAACAACATCGAAAAGATACTTTACCCAACTATAACAGCCCATTTTCAGATGGCCCAAAGCCAGGCCGGCTCCCTCAGCGAGCAGCAGCTGAACGCCTTGGCCGGGTTGTTACCCCAGAACCCGCTTTTGAGGTAAGTGATCGACTTCGTTGCAGATAAAAATGACCCGGTGCCTTAATTTGACCTCCTAAAGTATCACAAAAATTACTAAAGTGAATTTTTAGACAACAACAACAAAACCTACTCGCTCAGGCCCAGGCTCAAGCCCAGCAGCTTCAGCTCGCTGCCCGACAACCACCGGTGCCGCAAATTGACCCCGTCACCAGCCATTCGATTACTGGTGCCCCACAGGTGAGTCGGGTTTTCTGAGCATGAGCTTTCTTGTAGGTTAGCTTGGGCTTGCTTGGGCTTGAGCTTGCGCTCAGGCTGAGACTAGGCCTATGGCTGGGGCTTAGGCTTTTCTTAGAAGCCGTTCCATTTTGGGGTTCAGCCAGATCAAGTCCCAGATTAGACAACTCACGTATCCGTAATATCCGATCGAACATCCGCTTCCGCCCCAGTCATCAAAAAAAAAACGGCTGAATACACAAAGCTAGCCAAATTCCCGGCAGGTTTGAGCCCGGCGGAAATGTCGGATATACCAGGATGTACCTGAAAGACCCAAAACTCTATAAAAATTCACAAAAATTGATTTTTTTTTTGTTTTCAGATGGCCAAGCCTCAAGTCCCAGCCACCGCGCCAAAGCCGGGAAGCTTGGAAGCTCTCCTGCTTCATCAGGCTCTGCAAGCCGCACAGAATCGTGAGTTTTTAGTGGAAACGTGTACTAAAAGTCTCTTTTCTTCATTAGGTGTATTTTTAATGACCTTAATGGCTTGAGAACTATGTACAAATTAATGTTCAGCCGCCAACAACCGCGCCCTCGGCAACCTGGACGCTTTCCGGATGCAAATGCTGCAGCAGGGAGGGGCAGGTGCTGGTGGGCCGATCCCAGCCCCTGCTCCGGCTCCCGCTGGTCTTCCCGCTAGCTTTCGCCTGAATGCTGAGGTACTGTAATTTGTGGCCTACGATAATTGGGCAATTTTTAGCAAATCTTGAAGCAAACCGCTGACGCAATTTCACCGCGCCCGCCAGTTCCCGTGGACCCCGCACCGAGCCCGATGAACACCATGCGGTTGTTGCAGGTGAGAAAAATGGTTCTATGTTTTGAAGACTTTGTAAAGCTTGTAGAAATTACTGTTTTATAGCCATTAATATACTGCCTTCTTGAGGGTAGAAACCCAATTGTTTTTAACGCATCTAACCAAAATTTTCTATAACAGAAGTCGAAAAATTTTATGGCCTTTTGTTTTTTATTAAATTCAAATTACTATGTGACTAGAATAATTTTGTTAATATCATAAAAACGTCCTACATTTATTTGACATGTTAGGATTACTTATGTTTTAAGGTAAGTAGTATCTCTAATTTAAGGTAATTTTACTACAAATGTTTTGTGAATATTTTTGTACAACGTACTAAATTCAATAGATCAGTAAGGCTTTAATCTGCAATTAACTAATCTATAAAAATTTAATGGGCGGTACCCTAATTTTCTAGTATAGTCACGAACCCGCAGAATCAAATTTCGCGGGCACTCGTTTGCCCTCAGCCAAGGGCCACAGCCACGCACCCTTTAAGACGATATTTCAGCTCCAGCAGCAGCAGCAATTCTCACAGGCGCAGAACCAGGCCCTTGTCGCTGCTCACCAGGCTGCTGCCCACGTCGCTCAAGAAAATATGAGGAAATTGTCGGCGGCAGCCATTCTTGGAGGCATTCCGATCAGTGCCGCTTCGGCCGCCGCCCTCAGCCAGCGCAGCACCCCGTTGCAGGTTGGTCGCTGTTTTAGGGAGAGTCGGACTCCATTAACCCACCAATACGCACACAAAAACGACAACTACAAAACCACAACAAGCCGACAGTCAGATTGCCGCCAGCCAAAATCCCGACCCGCAAAGTTAGCCTTCTGAACTCTCGCTGTCGGCATTTTCGCGATCGCCTTGTCGGCATTTTGAGAACCACCGAAATTTTGGCTTGTCGTTATTTTTGGAGTCCGGATTTCGACTTGTCGGTATTTTACCAGTCAGCATCTTTGAAATTCAACAGTCTTTTGCGCAGTCTGAGCTTGTCGGTATTTAAAAGTCGGAAATTCGGCTTGTCGGCATTTTGACGGTCCTAAATTCGGCGTATGGGCTTCTTTACAGTCTGAATTTGGGCTTATCGACATTTTGAGACATTGTCGGCGTTTGAATAGAAGAATCTTGGCAGCGACAAGTTCAAACAGTTCACGCCACTTTCATTTTTGTTATCACCTACTTACCCCCCTTTTTAACGAAACAGTTTCTGCAGCAGCTGAGCCGCCCCGCGACCGCCCACAGCGGCAGCGTCGCCGTCGAGGACGTCAACGCCTCGCCCAACCTCATCCAGGTCTCCGAGCGCCACTTCACCGAGGCGTTCAAGAACCAGAATGAAGGGAATAGGTAGGAATAGCTTCGGGTGACCCAATTTTCAAGCTTTAGCCTCGCCATCGGGATCCGACGTCCGCAGTCTGATGCTCGGATCGATGCGACAGCGCCATCATCATCGAACTCTAATGGATCGCCAAATAATCCGGAAAATGGGGAGGCAAAGCCTCAACAAAATGAGGAGGATGGACAACCAGCTGTAAGTTCAGCTACTTTTTGGATACAGGAGGCCCAATGACGTATTAACGACGATATTGCAGAAATAGTGCCGAAAATTAATGCAGAATCCTACTATATATAAAAAAATAGTTCCTGTGTGTGTGTGTATGTATGTATGTGTGTGCATTTGCATGCAACTTCCGTCAGCGTGTTCCAGCAGTATCTCAATAAGGGGAGTAGGAAGGGGTATGTTTTATACGTCATTAGGTGCGTAATGGCCTTGGGATGACTGCACACTCATAAAATTTTCAAAAATTTGCTGTTTTCGTCGTTAAAATTAAGCTTTTTGTTGAAAAATCGAACAACCTCTTTGTTAGGAAACAATTAGCATACGCCGGAAGTTGCGGAAGCTTATATAAGAGAAGGGAGCTGGCGTTTCTCATTTTTTTGTCATAGAAAATCGCGAGAATTATGCAAAGTGAAGAATATCATGGGATCAGACGGGGCCAGGGTTGAAAAGTCGCGAAGCGGCTTTTCAACCCTGGTATGTTTTAAAATCAATATATTTTCAGCTAGCCCCAATTCTGATGATGTCCTACCTAAATACCTGCATCGGAAAAGTGAAGAACCAACTTCAATCCAACGGCATGGGCTTGACGTTTGACCCGAGTGGACGGCCGGTGAGTCTTTTTCAAGGATGTATATTTTTAATGCAGTTAATGTATAAAGGTATATAAAACCATAGACTTAACATAATTTAAAAAAATGATTTCAATCACTTTTGTTTCAGATCGACTACGCCTCACGCCCCATTGACCCAATCTTCCAGTCGGCCCGCAAACAGCTTGAGAACCAGCTGGAGTACAAAGACGCCACGACGAGCTCTCCTGATGGTACGGTATCCTTGGCACTGTCTAGAATATGAAAAACAACCACTAGTTATTATCCTAACGCACACCTTTCAGGAGCTCATGCATCCGCAACGTCCGCAAATGGTAGCCCCACGGACAGGAACCCTGCTGTTTCGATGGCTCCGTTGGGAATTAAGTAGGTTTTACAAGGATTTGTCAATGAAAATTATGTAATCAATTTTGTAATGACCATTAATTTTGTAAATTATTTATATTAATTCTTTAGCCGAGGGCCCAATGATGCGACCATCGAGCCGAAAACGGAAACCCGCTCGACGCCTGAGAAAAGGGATCTGGTTGTTGATGGTGAGTTTCGGATACCTTTTAAGGCGCCCATTATAGCTGTTTATTGATTTGAACTTGGTGTTGGATAAGCTTGCAACTAGATGAGTAGATTTTTTTGTAAGCTCTTTAATGAAGTTAGTGCCAAATCAAGCCATTGAACTTAATGCTTGAATTCGGTAAGGGTTTGCTTTAATCCCCCCACCCCCACAGCCGAAGGGTCTCAAAGTTTTCGATATTTTCGCCTATTTTATCGGGATTTTTGAAAAACCATTCGATAGAACGTCAAAAAATATACTAAGAATGTCAAGTTGAGCCCACAATAATGTAAAATAAAAAAGTTCCAGCGGGGGGGGGGTAAAGTAAACCGTTGCCCCTAATTCAATTCATCTAAATTAAACCGTGTGTCTCTACCTTTGGGAGCCTTATTAATAAGTGTATACCTCATTACTAAAAAGGAAAAACAATCGCTCTTTAATATAATGGATCTAATTTGACTAGAAGAATGAAAATTTAGGTATTCCCATAAGGTTATTACAGGATAAAGTGGCTTTGAAATCTATATTTTATGGAAAAATCAGTAAAATATAATATTTTACAAAACATCCATTTATTTTTTCAGATCGAATCGAGGTGAGGGACGACCTCGACTCAAACCACTCGGGTCAGTCCAGCCCCCCGGAGAAGCGACTCCGGATAGCCACCGATGAGGATTAAATTGCTTATATTAAATTCTCTATACCTATTTGCATTATCACTACCAATACAAAGCCACCACCCTACTTTCTAGTACCATTGACCCGATAGCTTGCAAGTTGTGCATTTAAAAATGATGTATCTTCCCGTTTTCTGGTTGTTTTTTCTTGTGAGACCCTAAAATTCGACTTTATTGCATGTTGTGCCCATATTACTCAGATTATCATATTCACCAACTCGTTTCTCGTCCTTTGATTGCCGTTTTTTGGTATTCCAATTTATTTTTTATTTTGCCGTCCGTTTTTTTTGGAGTTTTACCGAATTTGCTACGTTTCTGTGTGATCCCGAACATGATTCCAAGTACCACTATTTGCAGACAGAGCCCCCCTATAATAGCCCCCTCGACCATTGCGTATTTTTTCTTTTTTTCTTTGTTTCTTTGTGCTCGATGCGCGGTCATTGAACACACAGTTCTTCTGACAGGATAAAATATGATTTTTTGGGTGGTAGGAACATGCAATGAAAGGAAAAACAGGTTGAAAATCATACGTTCGAAAACCGTGTGTTCGAAAATAGGCATTTTGATACGATTTCGAGGCAATTCCATATGCAAATTTTTCGAACAGGTGATTTACGAACAGATGATAGGGCATCCAAAAACCATAATCGCGTAAGACACTGAAGAAAACCTGGCAAACCGCAAAATAAGGTCCAAAAATGAGCGTGCTTTGCTTTCGTTGGCAAAACAGCCAACACGCGAGTAGCTACAGTTAAAATAAAATCCGAGACGGCTCAATGATGCCTAAAAATGCGTTTTTAACAAAAAAAATCGGGATTTTTGATAACGAAAAAAACGGAACGTTTCAATTCCGTGTTTAAATAATTTTTTTCAGCTTTGTAAGCCCTGATGTCTAAACAATTTAATCAGACATTAGTTTCATAGCGTTCTTTCGGCCGTGTCACATTTTTCAAAGCTGCGTTGTTTGGCAAAACTCGCGGACAAGATCCACTCTTTGCTGTTTAGGCCACACTTTACCTTACCCCTCCCCCCAGCCGGAAATTTTTGGATATAAATTTTGTATTTTATATTATTGTAGGCTCCATTAAGCTCTGTGCATATTTTTCGACGCTCTATCGAATGGCGTTGCAAAAATCCCGACAAAATAGGCGTAAATACCGAAAACTTTAAGACCCTTCGGCTGTGGGGGAGGGTAAAGTAGAGTCTTACCTCTTTTTACAAAAGTGAAGGTACGAAGAAAAGTGCGAAGTAGTATTACTTTTTATAAAGGCTGAAGTTAAGCTTACAATTAGTTAGTTTTACAAAAGCTTTTTTTACTTTTTCGATGATAATTTGGAACTCATCACCAGTAAACCAAAGCCCAAAAACAAGCTCGCCTTTCCTAAAAGCTCATAAAGTGCCAAAAAGTCAGACAAAAATGTATCGGACGTTCGAACACCTGTCACTTAATTAAAGAAATAGCGCGCCCAATTCCACCTGTGGCAAAGATCCACAACAGTTTCTCGATTTGCGTGATTGCACTTGAATTCCCTTGCCGACCCTGGCGCGCTGATAAACATAATGACAGCATACACCTATGAAGATCCAACCTTATACAAAAATTTATCCACCGCAATGGCCCTCGTCGGGCTATTGATCAATTTTAGCACCGCCGCACTGATTTTGCATGTGACGACACCCGCCATGCAATCGTACTCACGAATTTTATTCTTTTACCAGGTGCACGTGCCGTACTCGAACCAAAAATTTCATTCTATAGATCAGCTCGGCGCTTTTTGAACTGTTCCTTCATTTGGCCGGCCAGGAATGGTTTATCCCGCCGACGTGCATAAAATTCCACGGACTCCTCGGCTATTTGGGGCCCAGGGTGTTGGGTGTTGGTTTTAACTTCTGCCAAGAAAAAATCGCCTACCAAACTACCAATGCAAGCACACAAAAAATTGCGGCACGAATACATACATAGTTGCTTACATGCTATTGATTTATTCTGTGATTTTTATGTCACTTCGAAGTTGTTAAAAAGCATGGCAAATATCCGATTTTGCTATCTTAATGTCGAAAATCATAATCACCAAAACCATAAGGCCGAAATCCAGAATTTCGTCATTTTTTTGCATATGATTCGGGCGTTCGAGGGATTGCAAATTTCTGGACTTCGGAATTGGGCAAAAAAATGATTTAGATAAGATAATCGTTAATATGGTACCTTTTTAAGATTATCGGAGCCAGCCTTCTATTGATGACTGTAATTGGCATAGCTGCCTGTTTCATTTATCGCCATCGTCAGATCTTGACCGCCGGACATTGGCTCAGGTAATTTAAGAATGTTTTTGCCAAGTCTGTTGATCTTGGCTCGCCCATATCCTGTAACGCAGAAATTACTAAATGTATCAGACAATACTCTCTAGACAAAGATGAACATTTTGGTATACTTTACCGCCAATATATACGAATCTAATTTGAAACGTTCAAGAAATTCATTTCACTCGAAAATTCTCTTGAAAAATTTAGGTCGGGACGGGGTCTTCTAGAACTTACAAGGGGACGTTTAAAGGGGCTACGAACTGCCAAATCAAAGCCCTTTTGGGAGGGCTCTTTGATTTCTGGCAAATTGCCAGCGGGCGCTGCGGGACCAGAGCACTCACTCATTCGCTTTTTGCGCGAAACTTTTTTTGCCCGGTTTCTTTGTGAAAACACTATAATTTGCGCATTCTGAGTCCATTTTTGAAGTCCTCACTCAATTTTAAATAGCTTTGATGTTTTAAGCATCAAATTTGGCCCAGAAACAGCCGAGAACGCGATTTCGAGGTGACAACAGGCAATTTCAAATTTGCGAGCTTCCCGGGCCCCGGGGTGTACAGAGGCCTCCGACGTTCAGGCCTCCTATTTTCGGGCCGTCACTCAATTTTTGGCATTTCTGGGCCCCTTTAAGTGATAGTTTGATTGAGCAATGAGAGATCGACGTCTAGACTTTCTTTACGCTAATTCCAAATCTGCAGCCAGTTTCTGCCACAGATTTTCACGTTCAAAAATTTACTTTTGATTGCAGTGGAATCAGCATCGTTTTTGACAGATCCTACTATCCTACTATATATAAAAAAATAGTGTCTGTGTGTGTGTGTGTGTATGCCACTTTGCATGCAACTTCCGTCCGCGTGTCCGAAGGATATCTCAAGAGCGGAAGGGATAAAGGGGGCGTATGATACGTCATTAGACGCGTAATGGCCTGTAGATGACTGCACGCATATCAGATTTTACAAAATCCATTGTTTTCGACATTAAAATTAAGTTTTTCCTTAAAAATCGGACACCCTCTTTGTTAGGAAAAAATTAGCATACGCCGGAGGTGGGAGTAGCCTATATAATCCGGGTGCGGACGCGATTTTCATTTTTTGACATAACAGTGCGGAAGGATTATGCAAAGCGAGGGATATCATAGGGTTGGACGGGGCCAGGGTTGAAAAGTCGCGAAGCGGCTTTTCAACCCTGGTATATAAAAAAAATATTGTCTGTGTGTGTGTGTGTGTATGACACTTTGCATGCAACTTCCGTCAGCGTGTCCGGAGGATATCTCAAGAAGGGAAGGGATTAAGGGGGCGTATGATACGTCATTAGACGCGTAATGGCCTGTAGATGACTGCACGCATATCAAATTTTGCAAAATCGTTTGTTTTCGACATTAAAATTAAGTTTTTCTTTAAAAATCGGACGCCCTCTTTGTTATGAGAAAATTAGCATACGCCGGAAGTGGGAGTAGCCTATATAATCGGGGAGAGGACGCGCTTTTTCATTTCTGTGACATAAAAGTGCGGAAGGTTTATGCAAAGCGAGGGATATCATAGGGTTGGAATGGGCCAGGGTTGAAAAGTCGCGAAGCGACTTTTCAACCCTGGTGATTTGTTATTAAAGTTTTGGCTGCTCTTTCGTGAAGCAACAGAAAACGTCCTTTATCTTAAAAACTAAAGATCTAGGGCAAAAACTGGGCAGATTCGGAATCAGCGTAAAAAACGGTCTGGACATGGGGTCTCTCATTACCTGAACAAACTTTCACTTTGGAATCTTGTTAGCTAATTTCTTAAAATCAGAGTTTCGCCCTGGCTATGGCTCATTTTCCTTCTTTTCGAGTATTTGCTGTGGGTCGGCGGGTTATCGGCCGTGATTTATCCAGCCGTATTCACCCAGGATTTGGCGGGGCCGAGGATGCAGCTGCTCTTGCGGGTACTCATTCACTTTTCATGGAAAATCGGTCGCATTCAGATCTATCCAAACTGGCGGTTCCTCCTCGACGTGCCCGACCTGTGGTTGATGGACGGGAGCGCCAAAATGGCGTTCCTACCGTTTACCTCATTGTTTGGCTTCGTTTTCGTGGCCATGCTGACCAGCGCCAATTTTGTGGCCGGGGTGGGTCAGCCAGGTGGAAGTAATAAGGGCAGAATTAGTATATTAGGGAATTTCCACCGCAGATCTCTGCAATTTTTGGACTCTTCTTTGCTTTTAAATTTCCAATTGAAGGGGCTAAAAAGTAGTATATCTTACCTGATATAATTTGGTCGCGTATCTTTGTGTGTGTGTGTGTGTGCGGAGGTCAGTTTCGAGGCCCGATTTGAGGGCCTTGCCGTGGCCAAAATGCCCTAATTCTCCGTCACTCGGGTGAATCGACCCTCCTCTTCCCGATGGCGTTTTCAGAATCCCGATAAAATACAAGTTTACAAAGTTAAAGCCGGTTTTATTGATTTTTGGGGTCTGGGAGGGCTAATTTGCATAATGTGAAAAATACAAATTTTCTCATTCTTGCCAGTTGCACTCGGGAGTTTGGTCGTCTCTTTGGATCTGCCTCTCGATGCTTTTACTTCCCCTGCCCCGTAAATGCCCAAAGAGGATCTATGGCGCGTGCTGCCAAGCATTCCCTGGTGTAGTGGTTAGCACTTTGTCGTGCTGATCTGACCATCGAAGGTTCGATCCTCGGATATCGTCGTTGTTTTGCTTTTTGATCGGAAAGTGCGTTTCGGAGTGGATTTGCGTGTAGGGACGTTATCATGAAGTTAGCCACTCAAACCTGCGCCGCAGCCTATAGGATGAAGCTACCCTCTCAAGCTAGCGCCGCAGGCTTTAGAACGAAGCTAGCCCCAGAAGCTAGCGCCACAGGCTTAGAACCAAGCTAGCCGCACAAGTTAGCGCCGCAGGCTTTAGAACGAAGCTAGCCGCTCAAGCTAGCGCCGCAGGCTTTAGAACGAAGCTAGCCCCAGAAGCTAGCGCCACAGGCTTAGAACCAAGCTAGCCGCACAGGTTAGCGCCGCAGGCTTTAGAACGAAGCTAGCCCCAGAAGCTAGCGCCACAGGCTTAGAACCAAGCTAGCCGCACAAGTTAGCGCCGCAGGCTTTAGAACCAAGCTAGCCGCACAAGTTAGCGCCGCAGGCTTTAAAACGAAGCTGGCCCCACAAGCTGGCGCCGCAGGCTTTAGAACGGAGCGAGCCGTACAAGCCAGCGCCGCAGGCTTTAGGACGAAGCTAGCCCCACAAGCTAGCGCCGCAGGCTTTAGAACGAAGCTAGCCGCTCAAGCTAGCGCCACAGGCTTAAAGAAGGATGTTACCGTTCAAACTTGCGCCGCAGGCTTTATCTCGAAGCAAACCACTCAAACTGGCGCCGCAGGCCAAAAAAGGAAGCTAATCCCTCAAGCTTGGGCCGGAGGATGAGGTAGCGTCCTGCCGATCAAACATGCGCCGCAGGCCTAATAAAGTGACTAGCAGTTCAAGCTTGCGCCGCATACCAATACAAAGAGGTTTGCATGAGAGATGAGTTTTTCGTTCTTCAGGGTAAGTTGGTGTGGAAGGGCACTCGATTCATAGGGCCTAGACGGGGTCCAGCGGGGGAGAGTCGCGAAGCGGCTCCTCCCCCGCTGGTTTTACATAAAATGTAAATACTCAACGACGGACAACGACGGACGTTTCCGTTCTCACGCAAAAAACGTTTAAATTTTACCAACTTGGACAATGATTTGGGAGCCCAGGAGGAGATTAAAAAATCTCAGTTTGATTTCCTGCCCTATGTAGGGATCAGACTTACAGGCCGGCGTGCTAATCGGTCACAGCGTATATCTTCTGAATTACGGTCTCGGACATATGAGCCAAGCCACACGCCACATGCATCGAAAATTGATTGTGAATATGTTTCTGCAGGTGGGTACGCGACTGTTTTGCATTAACGGAACGGGGAAGGCATGCCGCTGGATTTTCAAGTTTTGGATCGGGCTGCCCCCTGTGCTCCCTCCCCACGCCGAAACGCGCGCTACCTGGGTCACTATGTCCAAAATCGAGCAAATCTCCGTTCCCCACTCGTTTTATTAAGGCGCCACTTTCCAGGTAAAATTTAGTAATTTAAACAAAAACTTTTTCAAAATTTTTTTAGCAGGGGGTTTCTCAGCGCGCTTTATCCGAAGCCGAAGATACCTAAGTTCTAGCTCGTTTACCCTTCGAGTTCATTCGGACACAGACACAGACACAGACACGAGTTCTTCAGACACACACATACAGACACCACAATCTTTTTATTATGGTTGAAGTTGATTACCTCGATCCAAAAGTCCCTTAGTTATTGGTGCCCCTGCTGACGCTGACCATCCCATGGGCAGCCGGCGTGCTGATCATCTACCTTGATGTGGAGCTGCCACTAGGTTTCCTCGTTGTTGTTGTTCCTTAATATGAAGCAAAAATTCAGTTGTCCCGAAAATACTCTTTCTGGTGAACGGATGCCACGGGATATTGTCGTCAGTACAAATCGTGTACCTGACGCGACCCTATCGGCAGTTTGTAATCTCGTTCTTCAAGCCGAAAACGTTTGCAATTTGCAGTTCCTATCAATGTATTTTTAGCACCCGTCGCGCCCACAGCATCTTTTACGTCAGCCAAATCTCAACTACGAATCCGCGCTCAATGAAAGAGACCTATGGGTTGTAGTGCTATGTTAATTTTGAAAATAAATAAATCTAGGGAAACTACCTAGACTATGCACAAATAATATTGTACCGAATATTAGGTTTCCGTATACAGGGTGTCCCATAAAAAAGCACCCCTGCGGCATTTCGCCATATTACATCGGATCGGTCCCGAATTTGGACCAGAGGTGTATTGGACTCTAAATAATCAAAATCCTGAGTAATAGCCCGCCAGCTACAATAGTTTTCCAGATATAGCAAAAATAAACTTTTTGATCCGTTTTTCATAAGGTTTTCGTCAGAATCGACCATTCGAATATTAAGTGAAAATGAAGCGGCAAGCGTTCTTTACGCTTAGAAATGCTTCTGCAAATTCGAGAATAATCTTGGTCAAGCAGCTTTGCGTCCCACCTAGCCCAATGGCCAACGGGTAACATCTGTCGATGTCGATAGATAAAGCAGAATGATACCCCAACAACCATCGACATTAACAGGACGGTAACGCCGATCTGAAATAAAGAAATCCGTTGAGCGCTCAAAAGAACGGGAAAACTGGCCGGGAAAACAAAAAATAATGTGGAAATTCGTCTGGTGCAGGGTTGTTCATCGCGTCCCCGGGCCAAAAACTTTCGAAGCCTCTATCTTGGCGGGCACTCTACCTAGCGGGATGAACATTTGTGTGGGCGCTAATTCACCATGATTCGCAGCCAAGATTCAGAGTGGGAGAGAGAGAGAAAGGGAGAGAGGGAGAGAGAGCAAAAAAGAGATAGAGAAAGAGAGAGAGAGAGCGAGAGAGAGATAGAGATATAGAGAGAATGGGAGAATGAAAGAGCAATAAATACAGACAAACAGGCACGTTTTGCGCAATTACGAAAATTATTCCGATCTCACCTGCTTCTTACAGCAGCTAACTGTTTTCATTGATCAGCCCGGTCCGTTTCTTCGTGTTGTTAATACGTATAAGGAACTTCACTTATGATAAACTCGACCTATGAAGACCCAACGATCTACAAGGCCGTTTTCACCGGCATGGCCACCATCGGCGTTGTCGTTAATTTTGGAACGGCTGCCCTGATTATCCATGCGAGTACTCCGTCGATGAGAGAGTATTCAAAATTGCTTCTCATCTACCAGGTCTTTCGCAAATTTCTTTAGGATATCATTATAGCTATCCTCGGCCATTTTTGAGTTTTGGATTCACCTCATGGTGCCGGAATTTTTCATTCCACTGAGCTGCTTCAGCTTCAAGGGACCATTGGCCGGATTGGGTATTCACATTTTAGGGGTACGTCGCTACCTTTTTACGACGCGGGGTCCTTTTTAGCGCTCAATATTTGCTTCAGATCGGCGGTACCGTTCTCATAATGTCGATGGTTGTTGGGGTATCGTTCTGCTTTATCTATCGACATTGACAGGTGCTACCCGTTGGCCATTGGGCTAGGTGGGACGCAAAGCTGCATGACTAAGATTATTCTCGAATCTTCATAACCTCGGATTTTTATTACTTCAAAGTTTTCATATTTTTTATCAAAGTTCAAATTTCAAAGTTTCTAGGCTTTATCAAAGTTTTTTTTGTAAACCTTTTTGCGCATCAAACTTTGCCCATCGCCTTAAAATCAGTGTTTGCCAGGTTGTCCCCGCGGCTATGGGGGTGCATTGTTGCATTCGACTACACAATTTGCACGAGCGGGATATCGATTGTGATCAGCACGACAGTGTATACGCAAGATAAAACCGGAACCAGTATGCAACGAATTTTAGAGGTACTTAAATTTTTACAACGGTCGTTTGGATCCGCTCAGAGTCATCCAAATCACCACTTCCTGCTCGAAGTGCCAGAACTCTGGGTGCTAGATTCGACGGTCGAATACCCGTTTTCCCCTGTGGCAGCATTTTTCTTGGTCACCACCTTTATGTGCACCAATTTTTTGACAGGAGTAAGTCGGGAAGGCCCCTAAAATTTGTGGTTGTAGGGCGTCTGTCTAATAGCGCACAGTTTTCATTTGCTCAATTCGCGCTGCGGCCATATGAGCGCTGCAACGCGAAAAATGCAGAAGCAGTTGATCATCAATATGTTGCTACAGGTGAGCTTGTAGCGACGAGAGTTTCGTCCGCATCTACAGGGTATCTCCGGTATTTCGCCTTATTACGTCCGATCGGCCCCAGAATTGGACCATAGGTGTATCCGACCGAAATTAACCACAGCCCTGAGTTAGGTTCTGGTGTATTCCCGGGGGGGGGGGGCGCCGGAAACATACTATTTTGGGGGATAACTCTAAAACTACGGTAGCGATCGGGCTATAGCTCAGGATTGTGGTTATATATGCACCAGTGTCAAGTATGGGACCCTGTGCAATGTATGGGACCGATCGGGTGTAATACGGCCGGATCCACTGGTTTAGGCCAGGATTTTTGACCTGGCTCCCCGGGAAACCATCTGCTGGCTCCGCCGGTGTGCCCCGGGGTAGTCAATGATAACAATTGGCGCCATTAATAGAGGAGTTCGGGTATTTGAGGCTTCATGGCAATGCTTGTATATTTGTAAAAAACATGCTAAAAAATTTGTAATATGCTTATTGGCGACCACGATGTAACCAGGAGCACATACGGTTTCAGATATTCATCACCCCCTTTTGTTTCTAACGCGGTAAATTTTTAATTATTCCCGAATACTGTTATTAAATTTAGCACAAATGGTCAAACAGGTTAAAATGAAGACTCTGAGTTGCATATTATACCGTGTAACGACATGACTGAATTCCGTAAACATCGTTTGTGCAAGGAAGCGCTTTGCTAAGTCTTTAGGATGATTCTCAAATCCGTCTGAATAGCTTCATGAGTATAGTTCTGGTAGTCTTGTAAAACTCTCCATTTTCATATAAGCTGACTGAAAAAGAATATCAGACTTCGCTTAGGGCATGATCACTCGCTAATATGCGTTGTATACCGTATAATTATGATAATAGTAAATGTTGTAAAACATTCTTTTCCAAATTCGAAAGAATTTCTACAAAACCTCAAACAACCGAACTCTTCCATTGATGGCGCGAAATTGTTATCATTGACTGCCCGGGGCACACCGGCGGAGCCAGCAGATGGGTTCCTGGGGAGCCGGGTCAAAATCCTGGCCTAAACCTCGGCGTCGAATACGGCCAGATGCCCATGGGGTGGTTTTTTTGGGAGGAGAGGTACTTGGTCACGATTTCTAAAGTATACTTATAGCTATGCATCCCCTTCATATCATTGACCTTCCCATGGTGGATTGGTGGAATCATCATTGGCTTTGATATCGAAGTCCCACAGGGTTACCCCCGATTTCATCATCACTATTTTGTCCCTTTCAGCCGTACCAAAGCTCTTCTTCATCATTAACGGATGTCATGCAATAATATCCTCCCTGGAGATTATTTACCTCACCAAACCATATCGAGAATTTATCCTTGGGCTGTTTTGGCCAAAAAAGCATGAAAAAAGCTGTTTTCAATACGCTAATTTTTACAGGACACATCCCGACACCAGCGTGTCGATCGTCAGTCTTCGCTCGTCGGGGAACCACGTCAGCACGGCGCCGCGATCGGATCATTAGACTTTACAGGGGTACGCTGATTTACTTAATTCCGCCGGCTTTAATTTCGCTGATTGCCAGAGGCAAAATATCCTAATAAATAGTGAATTTCTACGCCCGCATTTTCATGGCTGAGGTTTAGGTTTAGGCCTAAGCTTAGGCATATTCGTGAAGTGAAATCCCAAATTCATTAACTCAAAGCGTTTTTTACCCGCTTTTCCGAGAGCTTTCGATAGATACCCAAAAACATCAAAATTGGAATCGGATATCTCCGAGCCGCTGGAGGATTTTTTGGACGCCTTGAAAAAGAAAAAGCTTTAGCGCATCACCGCGCTCGATTCAACCAAACCGTTATCTGATGACCGAAAGCCTTCACAATATATCCAAAAAGGGTTGCCAACCATATTCAGGCCATTTCGCAAGTTCCCTACTCGCAAAACACGCGTCTCGTTTGCACCTGCGAAACATGTTTGGCACTTTTCTCAATGACAACAGCCCAATCACCATACCTCAACCTAAACACAACATTCAATTCAAAACGACATGCCGCCATACACATATGAAACACCTACAACCTATATAACTGCCTTCAAATTAATCGCCGTGGTCGGTTTGCCGGTGAATTTTGGGACGGCTGCCCTGATTTTATATGCTTCACCGCGCCCCATGAGGGAGTATTCGAAATTTCTATTCTTTTACCAGGTATGAGCGGTAAATAGAGTCTCAGGATCTTTTCAGGTTTGTGCCATACTTTTCGAGCTGTTTCTGCATTTGGTGGTGCCCGAATGGTTTATCCCACCGTTGTGCTATCGATTTCACGGGTTGTTGGGCGGGCTTGGTCCAAATGCTTTGATGGTATGGTTGGCACCTGGCCAAAACCTTGATATCCGGAGCAAAGATGCAGCAGAAGCCTGATCAGTCAATTATCAGGGTTGAACCAGCGCTTCGCGGCATTTTAACCTGGCTACGTCTCTCACATGACATTCAAAAAACTTGCATATGGTTTCCGGAATCCCTATGGAAAAAAACTCAAAAGCCACCGCCCGCTGCCCCCTTTTAGAAGTTGCCCCCACTTCCGACACATGCTAATCGCCTCTAACAAAGAGGGATCCGAGATCCTAATTTTCATAGCGAAAACATTATACAATTAATTTACATACAATATATATTACATTTACTAATATACGATAGAGAATATTCAAATTACATTTGTATATGGTAGGATTCGTTGGTTTTTTATTGATCAAAAGTCAGGGATCGAAATCGAAAAGTCCATACATCAAAAACAAATGGCTTCGAAAACAATTTCTTGCCAAAACCTCGACTTCAGATTATCGGTAGCGCACTGTTAATGATGGTGGCAATCGGGGTAGCCTGCTGTTTTGTGTATCGTCATCGCCAGTTATTACACGCCGGACATTGGGCTAGGTAAAATTTGGTCCAATAAATCAAAGTCAATAAATAAATAAATAATAAATAGCCTCCTCGCCTCGTCGGAAGCTTTCGATTGATACCAAAATCGTAAAAATTGGATACCTCTAGGAGTTGTGTGTAGTGTTGGGAAACCCTGTAATTTCCAAGCATTTTTGGGAAGTGCGGAAATTCTGTGAGAGTGGCTTATCCTACCTTATATAAATTAAGTGAGGTAGGCTAGACAATATAAGGTCTTCGTTGTAAACCCTGAGCTAATTTTCACAGGTTTCCCCCTTGGCTTTGGACGTTGTTGCTGGCCTGCCTGTATCTGGTGCTAACCGGAGCCTTCACTGCTATGAACAGTATGGCTGTATTCACACAAGATACAGATGGTCCGGCAATGCAAGGCATTCTAAAGGTCAATGCAATACCTTGCACCCGATACACAGCGGCTTTTAGCGGTATAAAAATTGGCAATTCCTCAGCAGCGTTCCTGATATATGGCTTAGCGATGCGAAGGCAGACAGTTTCGATTCGTCCGGTGTTTCCGCGCCGATTGCCTTCTTTTCATTGCTCTGCATTTGCATGATCACTTATAGTTTTGTGGTAAATTAGCCATGCCATGCCATGCACAGCCATCCTAACTGTTCGGTTTCATAGGCTTGGTTCCTCATCGGGCACAGTCTATATTTACTGAACTCACATCTTGGCCATATGAGCGATGCGACGCGGCGGATGCACAAGATTCTGCTAAAAAATATGTTCCTCCAGGTCAGCAAATCCAAAAATTGGGGAACCTCTTGCTTTTAGTTATTTATTCCCTTTTTAACAATGTCCATTCCATGGACGACAAATGGTTTGATTATATTCTATGATTGGGAAGTGCCCTTAGGTTGGTTTTCAAAACTTCCCCGTCTAACTATCAGATCGGAATGATAGTTACACCATTCGGAAGCCCTTGAAACGGCGAGTTTGCAACAAGCTTCAAAACCGTGTTTTTATTGAACTGCGTTATTTTACAGCGCGTTCAAAAACATTAAGTAGCGGTCTCCGCATCCAATTGGCGGCTACTTCCGTCCATTTTGCTTGGAGAATTTGAGGCAAATTAGCCCGTATGCAACCTCGAAAAACCGCAAAACTTTACAAAATGGCTTTTGAAGAAGCGCTTTTAAATAAAAACATGGTTTTGCGGATTGTTGCAAACTGGCCGTTTCAAGGGCTTTCGAATGGTGTAACTATCGTTGCGGTTCGATACTTATTTGTCGCGTTAGAGGGAGCGTTTTTTATAGGGACACCCTGTGATCTCTGTACTTTTCGGCCTCTCTCGCGTTTATCGTAATTCTATTTTTTAGCATTGCCCAGATTCTTCTTTTTATGCAACGCCTGCCACGCAACCATCGGGTCCATTGAGATTGTGTATCTAACAAAACCATATCGACAATTTGTAATGTCAATCTTCCGCCTCGGAGCGTAAGTTTATTTTGACCATTACAAATTTTTTACAGAGTGCGCCAAAAACACAATACATCCGCTATGGGGCTGGATTCCGGATCGAGACGACGCACATTACCCGTCCGACTGTCAAAATCGCATCCGCGGTTTCGCGAAGCTCGGAAAAGCTAATAAATTAATTGCCGAAGCCAACGTCATAGCCACAGACATCAAGAAATACGCTTTCGGATTTCGTGATTTTCTGCGGGTTTGCTCGTGGTCCGCCTCTACACCTGCCGGGCCCAATATTTCAGCGAATCAAAATTAAGCATGACACCACTACCATAATAACACTGACCAGGGTACTTCGAATGGAACCGGGCTCTGACTGGCCTTAAAATTTGCGCCCAGACTGACTGTAAAGTGTTTTTACTCAGGCTGGCGTTTTAGAATCAGATCATGCCTATCTAGTGCAGAATTTTTCGCTGATTCCGCACCCGTTTTCCAAATTTGCTGCGGACTTCGCGTTCAAAGTCATTTGGGGTCTAAATTAAGCTTGAAAACGGCATAAATTCGGATGCTGGCCCACTATTCCCTGCCTAGGCCCAAGTATTGTTGTGCCCCTTATCTACCCTCCCGAAGCCGCCTTCCCGGTTGGCACCATGTTGCATTGGTGAGCCGTTCGCTTGCCAGGCACAGGACGGCGGTTCGAACCCCGCCCTGCACAATATCTTTTGCTTTTTGCACAAAAACACATGATTTTTTGCATAAAATCATGCTTAGACCTCTAAAACCGTAAACTAACTTAAAAAATAACGCAAAAAATCCAGATTTAGTATATAAATCATAAAATTCGGTCCCGACTACGCGGAGCTACGGACCGGCGACACTTTGGGCGGGGCCCCTTTTCACACTTTTATTAAGGGTTTAGCCCCTAAAAAAAGAGAGCCAGGGTCAGGTGGCAGGTTTTTGGTGCATTTTAAAAGTTGATTATCTTAATTATTTAAGCTCGGTAGCAAATTCGGAAAACGAGGCGATGATCAGCATGGTCGGTTCTATAACTGTGCAAATTTTCAGCCCGATCCGTGTTGCGGGTATCTTGGACTTCTCTAGTAAGTTCCGATCTCGTAGTCCTAATTATACGATTTAGGCTACCACCCAGGTTATGGGTGCTCATCCTTACCGCCCAATGCTGTTTATCAACCGGAGGTCTCAGCACCGTCAGGTATCTCGCGGCCTTTACACAAGATGTGAAGGGCCCTAGACTGAAGCTCACTTTAGACGTACGTATTAGTTTTTTCGATGTATATACCAACGAATTGCAGGAATTCCCCAATTGGCAATTCCTAAAAACCTTGCCCGACGTATGGGTGGGCGATTCCACTGCAGATGCCTTCCACACAGCCACCTTTTCCGGGGGATACGCGTATTTTGCCATGATTTGCGTAACAATCCTCACTTGGTTTATCTTGGTGGGTAGATATGGCATTTTCAAATTTTTAGATTTTAGGTGGTTTTTCTAGTCGGCCACAGCTTCTATTTATTAAACGGGAATTCGGGTAATATGAGCAAGGCCACGAGAGAGATGCAGAAAAAAGTTGATTAAAACATGTTGTTTCAGGTATTTTTATTTATTAATTACCTATCCGGATAGGAAATTTATCTAATTAGCTTATAAATTCATTAGAGCTCCTCGTCCCCCACCTAACCCTGGTGATACCTTGGTGTTGTGGAGGTGTATTATTCGGCTCAGCCTCGAGGTTCCACTCGGTTGGCTATTATAATAGACCAGAAAATTAAGGAAAACTAGATCTTCTGTGGCTTGTTTTCGTTTGCAATGGCTGCCACGCTATCATATCATCACTGGAAATCGTCTACTTAACGACGCCGTATCGCAAATTCGTGGCTTCGCTTTTTGGAGTAAAAAGTAAGTTAAAATCATGCAATGCGTTTTAGCATTTCGAAAGTTGGCCATTGAGGCCATGTCCATCCAAAGGTATTTTTTTATGAGTTCGAGCTACGAGCTAGGCTATTCCCAAACAAAATGGTCGGGAACCGCCTATTCGGAACTCGCGTTTTCCAAGATTTTTCAACATATTTTGGCAACCTACGGTTGTATATTTATGCCTTTTTAATGTGCCTTAACTTCTTTAGCTTCTTAAGGTCGTAAGCCGGTTAGCAACAGATCCGCATTGAGTTTCGAAACGTTTTTCATTATACGAATAAACATGAGAGCATCATTATCATAGACAGCACTGCCTCAAAGAATATTCTGCTGACGAGCTGCCCGTCTTCTTGGACACCTTGGAAGTCACCAACGGGTACAGTGTCGTAGCTATCCGGTCGGTGAAATTCACTCGTAAGTAGTAGCCATAGCGCAACGGTGCCGGTATAACAAATGGATCATAGAGCACCTTATGTGTTCTCTTTCGTTTTTGGCCAGTAGGTTCAATCCCAGGAAGCGCGAATTTTTTGCTTCCGGGCCACAACAGGTGACCGACCCATGCAACGAGTTTATTTTCATTGGTAAGCAAAATGGTTTAAGGTAAGCTGTAATATAAAGCCAACTATCCAACTACACAAACGAAAAGAAGAGATGGCATGACAAACGGTTGTTGTCTGGGTGGATGCATCTTCCAAATCGTTTCGAAAATATAGTTTGACAAAATAACCATAGTGTATGGTTAAGTTGTTTCGGTGCATCCCGTCATAAACCATCTGGAAATATAGAATTTTTAGGTATCCAATTACAAATGATCTTACGCTAATTGTTGAAACCGACGTGAAGTTGAGGAGGTCTCGTGTGGTCTCTTTTGAGGTATAATTTCTAGAGGCACTTTGATCTCGATGCGAGCTAAGGTACCTTTCTACAGTAACATTCTCTGTTTCGATCGTCACGGTGAGCACGGAATCGAGTAGGTCAACCAGTTCAAACGTCATATTCACCGCTGGGCCTGAAGGGACTTAAGATTGGAATCTCAAGTAATATTATATTAGCAAAGTCGAACTCGAAACCTACTACAGCTCCAAGTGAGGGCCATCGGCGTCCAGTCGCCGGGTGACATTTGAAGACTGTTGTAGCCTGGCGCGACCACCAGCCGCATTCCCGTGCATTCGGTGATGATAACCAGGGCGTCAGTAATGATTTCTGAGGTTTGAGATGGCGTTAGAGTTTTGCGGGGATCTTACGTCCTCCCTTGAAGGAAATTGTCGGCTGACATTTGGGCGGCACTTCCACAGTAAAGGCACCCGTCAGGAGAAACTGCGGGTAGAAATTATCCGTCCCCCTAAAGACATTATTGCCATGTATAAAATGGTTTATCAACTAACAGTAGGAAAAGACCGCTTCGCGGCCCTTTTCCCACTGAACCCCGTCCAGGAACCAAGAATTTGGATACCTTCTTAACCTGAACCAAGCAGCCATCCCTTGGCTTGCGGCGTCAGAGCCAGCGTTGCGCTAGAATCTTTGAGCCTGCGGCGCTAATTACTGGTTTTTCCCCAGGATCTGGCCTGCGGCGCCAGAACCTGGGTCAAGGACCCAACTTTGGCCTGCGGCGCGAGAGCTTGGTTCAAGCACATTTTCTTTAACCTGCGGCGCTAGAGCGAGGGTCAGGGCGACCAACAATGATCCCTGGAGGAGGCCACTTTACAAAATTCTAGTTTTGAGTCTGAATCCGCTGAAGATTTGTCAAGTTAATCAAATGCGCGTGATGTCCACTATCGAATACATTAGCAATCCACATTATCGACCGCAATTCCATATGGGCTTTGAGTTATGTTTCGTACACCTCGGCACGCTAGGCAATTTGTTAAGGAATTTTTCTAAGAAAAAAAAACTTATTTTAAAGACATTTGAAAACTCTCAAAGAATAGCATCGGAGGAATTGTATTTTCTTTCTACCCTCCAACAATCAAGGACCAGTTCGGCCGGTATCACGAGATACCTCCGAACATACCCTTTTCTCGACAGATTGTTAAGGATTTTTCACATTTTTGCTTGTAAAATGGTTAAATAAAGTAATTTCGGAAAATCCAAAGAACAGCATCTGGTGAATGGCATTTCCCACCTCCCGGCCAAAAATCAGCCTGAGATTCCGTCGGTTACATACCGAAATGTTTGAATGTTTACATCCATACCGAAATATCGCCAGCGGCACAGACTGGTTAGCGCTGGTGACGATGCCGGGATAGAAATTGTAGTCGCAGTCCAGTGTACTATGCGGCTGTATAAGAGTAGTAATTGTCAGCTAGGTTACCCAAACAATATCCCTCAGCACGACGAAGTAGGAGCCTAAATCGGTTCCCCGCACGGGGCCACGAAAGTGACGCACATCCAGTGGTGGTAGACTAAGGGCCACAAATGCGGTGCTGTCAGACGGAGGGACCCGAAAATTCAATTCCTCGTCGTCGGCCGGGTTGTATGGGATTGTCCAAACGATCGGCTGTTCTGGTATTAAAGGGTATGACGATGTGTTAAAGGTAGGTTACCATCGTTCCCCAACCCATCGTGTAGGCGAATCAAGAATGCTATTGGGGCACCGGAGTAGGAAGTCAAATTACGGATGTCAAAGGCTATCCGCTGGCCGTTATACGCCGCGACAGTTTTTGAGCAACAATCCAGGAGCACGGTCATTAGGTCCGAACTGAAACGGGTTTGGGGAATTTTGGATTTATGAAGGTTTATTTTGATTTTTTTGCTCTAATATAATTGCTCTGTTAAATTCCTGCTGGTCCACAGGGTATCCCAAAAACGACCTCCCACTAGCGGGCCGCAGTCGTGTCTGATTTTGACGATTTAGGAATCTATCGAAAGCTCTCAAAAAGGCGAGGAAGCAAGCACCTTTCGTTTATCAATATAGCCATTTTAATTCACACATTTCAGGACAGAAATCCAAAGAAATTGCAGATTTTACGCAAAATCAGCATGTTCATTGCTTGCTAAAACTAACAGGACGACGCGATTTTAAGCTTTTCTAAGAAATCATTTAATACGAAGCGTGGGCGACGAAATTTTTTTTAAAACAAAAAGCGCTTGTTTTCTCCACTCATTTTATAATTTTTGCTAGTCCTCCGAGACTCCGAGATGATCAAAAAATAGGTGCCCGGTATTATGTAGTATCCAAATACTAGAGGAAATATGGCCAAAGTCCGATCTAACTAACAAGGAGACAGATTTTTAGTAACAATCTAGTTTTCGTGCGTGACCAAGCAGGGTGGTTCAGAATCAGCGCAAAGTTCGGCACAAGGTAGGGTTGGTGCGGCTCGTAAACTCGATCTTCACTAAAAACGTTCTCCTTGTAAGCTCCGCCCTAAAAACACAAAGGTACTTGGTCGTGCATGCGTCATATTCTACGGCTTGATCGGCCGTCGTAACGTTGTGGTGCAGGCTGCACACGGTAAACGTGATGTTGGTCTCTACATCGAGTCCTCCCACGGTTGCGACAAATTGCTGCGTATACATTGCGCTACCGAAAAAAGTGGGGATCATTGGTGAAAGGTCAGTTACCGAAGATATTGACCAAATTCAGCAAAAAGTTCGGCACGTCGGGGCTAATTTTTGGGGTGGTGAGGTCTCCATACGCGATAATATCTCCATATAGCACGATGCGGAAGCCACCGACAGCGTGATTTTTCGATGGCGTGAATTTAAGCTTCAAAATGGAGATAATGCGTTAAAGGTGGTGGTACGCTAACCAGTTTTACGTTTTCGGTTAGGGGGTTGGACGTCCCAGCGCTCGTCGAGGTGTAACTGCAATTGCGTAAAGCCCGTTTGAGGATTTTGCGGATTCATTACTTCTTACGGGAATTGATATGTACGTTATCCTTCGTAAGACCTATTTCGAACGTCCCACCATCCACACCATCAATCGTCAGTTTGGTACACGTAATTTGATTATCTACAGGGTTTCTCGATAAATAAACAGCTCCCTCTAAGTCGGCGCAGAAGTATCGGATCGCAATGATCGTCCCAACTACCGAAATTCCATTAAAGGGCACGTTCAGGGAGGTTTTTTCGGAAAAAAGCAAAGATTTTAGACGCGGCCGGGGATCGAACCGGGCCCCCCGCTCGAGAGGCGCGGATGGACACCAGTCAGCCACAGCTACAACCTGGCGCGGGGATGAGGGGCGCCCCACGTCGCAAAGGAGGGAAATAGCCTCCCACGGAACGGGCAGGCCGTGCGCGCGGTCACTACGCCCATAGGGTGTACACATTGGGACGAGTACACGGCCCCTACCTGAACGTGCGCTTTAAACGCCGGGTTTGCAAAAGCTTGTAAGCGTACTAGCTTGTAAAAATGGCAGATTTATTTTAAAAACGAGTTTTTGAAGATTGTTGCAAACTCGACGTTTCCAGAACTTTCGAATAGTGGGATGCCGATCCGATACTTCTGCATCGGGTCAAAGGGTTTTTTATTGGGGCACCGTGTAGGTAAATATTGTTCCTGATATCAGCATATACGATTCTGTACTTTAATTAAACTTTAAACCCGAGTTTTCTCACAATTTACGGTGATGACCGTCTCTGCGAAAAGTTCCAGATCCTCCTCAAAAATCCACGGATATTTGAGGCTGCTCAAAAACGTTGGCGCATTCGAATTTGGCGTAATTACAATTTTATCTAAAATCTCCTCGAACTTGGGCGGGACACGCTTACCCTTCGCGATGCGGCCCATTTGAGGGGTGATGCGAATAATTTTCTCTGGATCTCGGTTGACGAAAGTGACGACGGCAGCGAAACTATTTAATTGTCGAACTGCTACAAAACTCGTATCTCAAGGGTTGAAAAACTTTTGCTCACTATGTGCTCCCAATATAGGAGTTGCGGTCGTGACTAGGGAATGCGCCGGCATAGATCTCCAACAGAGCCCCATCTGCGACGGCCGCCACATCACTCAGCGTAAGGAAGTAATTTTCCGGAACCATGGTGGTGTAGGTTGCGCTGGAATTCGTGATAGATACTGGATTGAAAAGGCAGATACGGATCGAATTTCGTGACGCAGGTCAACGATGCGGATGGCTCGAGGAGGATTTCGTAGTCTTGTTGGACGCAAGACCTGTCGCCGTCCGGCCAAACGGAAAACAACAGATATCGGGGGCTATCTAAATTGTGTTAGTTTATTGTTTCCTTTGACAACACTTAGTTCTTTAATAAAAGTATCCGGATGTTATACGTAATTTTAGGTCGTGGAAAGGTTGAAAACGGATGGAAGTAAAGGGGCTAAAGTAAGAAGTCAAAATTCGTGCGTGAGGAGAATGAACCTACTGGTGAAAAAACGAAAGGGTCACTGCCGAGAAGTACCAGAAAAGCGATTTCGTTGCGAAAGAACGTAAAATATTTGAGTAAACCCAAAAAGTTCTCGGGGCAAAAACGACTTTTTCAGCGCGCAGGGATTGCATGTCGTAAGCCTGGTAAGGCCCCCCCAATCTCTCGATCTCGGTGATTATCTGATCAATTTTCATAATTAAAAAGTTTAGAATGATCAAAATTTTATGAGGATTACAGAAATAGCCTCAGAATTTTGAAATTCAAGCGTTTTCACGTCTAAACAGGGGCAAAAAGACATGCGGCGCGGTCGCATCTGGCTATTTGCCAGGAATTAACGCTGGGGGCCGTCGACCAGACTCCGGAGCCCCTTTAATGTCAGTTTCATCGGCAAATTTTGGTTTTTCGGCGGATCGAAAAACATAGAAGCCGTCTAATGAATCCTACTATATATAAAAAAATATTGTTTGTGTGTCAGTGTGCATTTGCAGGCAACTTCCGTCACCGTGTCCGGAAGATAACTCATGAGGGGAAGGGTTTTCAGCTACGTATGATACGTCATTAGGTGCGTAATGGCACCGAGATGACTGCACGCATACCAGATTTTGCAATTTATGCTATTTTCGACGTGAAAATTAAGTTTTTGTTGAAAAATCGGGCGACCTCTTTGTTAGGAAATAATTACCATACGCCGGAAGTGGCGATAGCCTATTTAATGGGAGAGAGCGAGCACTTCTCAGTGTTTCTCATCGCAGTTTGGGCGAATTATGCAAAGTGAAGAATATTATGGGATTTAGACGGGTCCAGGGTTGAAAAGTCGCGAAGCGGCTTTTCAACCCTGGTATAAAAAGATAAAACCGAGGCCCTCTGCCGATATGTGAGTGACGAGCAAAAAGAGGACACCTTCAATCCACTCGCTCACACGGACCGAGAGCGCAAAATAGTCCCCTGCTATTTTTACGTCTGCACGGTATTTTAGTTCAATTTCGGAGGCAACAATATTCCAGGTGCATTGAAATTGGAATTGTTGAAAGTCGGCGCAGGTGGACCTGGAAAACTTGCATTCCAAAAAAAAATCGCTTTCAGCTACGTACCAAGCCTGCGTACAGCTTGATACGTCTGGCACCACGCCGGCCAGAAAGAACGGAAAATCATCATAGCACAGTATCGCAGTGTCCTAAAGGATTTAGAAATATCGAAGCGCGAAGCCACTTTGCTTCACAAGAGCTTGAGCCGAAAAATTTATCAAAAAAATTCAAACCAACATTTTGGCTGCCACGCGAATCATTACAACCCGGCTTTGAATAGTCAATAATAAAGGTGCACCCTTCACATCCAACAATATTTATGCTCTAGAAGCAATTCGGAACAAAGAAAAACGGTAAGACCCCCCCCCCCCCCAGCCGAAGGGTCTCAAAGTTTTCGGCATGTTCACCCATTTTGTCAGGTTTTTTGTAACGCCATTCGATGGACCGTGAAAAAATATGCCAAGAGCTTTAATTTGAGCTTACCATGATGTAAAATAAAAAAAGTTATATCCAAAACAGTCCGGCTGGGGTGGGGGGGGGTAAAGTAAAGTGTTGCCAAAAAACCGTACCTGTTTCCAGGCCAAGCCAGTCCCGTGCAGTGCATAAGCCGGGTTCTCACTCGTCAAATGAAATATTCTTTGATCATAAAATGCGCTGATAGACCCTATTTGAAGCACAAAAACCCATGTCAAACGCATAGGAAGTAGGAAATATTCGGAGTAGATTCAAGTTCGGGCGTTCCGGCAGAAACCCAACCGAACGTCGGATTCGCGTTAAGTCGCCTACAATAACACATTCGTCTAGCGCTTTGGCCATTGAAGACCTGAGCTTTTTGTTTTCAGCCCGGCTTACACCGCAAAACCGCCCGAAGACGTATTTGAACCAGGCCGATCATGCCCAGACACGGATTATAGGCCCCAACGTGACGGAGCCGTTGCTGATAAGAAATGATCACCGCGTACAGTAGTCGGGAGTATTAGTTTTCGACATTTCGAAATTTTTACAAATTTTCTTTAAGGCCATCCGATAAAGCATAAAAAATATGGTAAGAGTTTTAATTACGACCCAAAATATTGAAAAATAAAATGGTTATGGCAAAAACAAGCAAAATCCGGATAACCTGCCAAAGAATATTTTAATTATATAAATTTTAATATTTATTTTTCGCAAATATAGGCCAGGGGATAGTAGCTGGCATCTAGGCTAGCGATTGGTGACCTTAAAAGATTTGGGGCCTTCCGGCTGGGGGGGTAAAGTAAACTCTCACAATTAGCGTCGAGGGTGGTTGGTAATTACTTCTTTAGCCGTGTCATAAAATACCTAATCAAGACTACAGAGTGATTAATTGCAATTTAGCGATACATTTTGCACCTGCTGGATGCTGTCCCCGGTTTCATTCGGCATGATTTGTGGAAGCATCAACTTTATCTAAATGACCCAATATGAATATGAGGCCCCTACCATTTACCTGGCCGCTTCCAACGTAATGGCCATCGTCGGGCTCGCCATTAATGTCGGGACTTCCGCCTTGATTCTATTTGCATCTCCCTCCTACTTGAAAGACTATTCGAAATTAATGCTGTTTTATCAGGTATTGTCTGTCGATCTTGTTTATATGCCCCTTTGTTAGGTGTTTTCGACGTTGTTCGAGGCATCACTACATTTGCTCGTGCCGGAATTGTTCGTCCCGCCAATGTGTTTCCAATTTCATGGGCCAATCGGCTACCTGGGTCCCAAGATTTTGACGGTAGGGTTAGAGCTGCTTATGGCGGCGAGTCATGGCTATGGCAATGGCACTACAGTAGTCATGCTTTTCGGATACCTTTAAGATGCTTGGTGGTGCTTTGTTGTTGTTGGTCATCACTGGGATCGCCCTGTGCTTTGTCTATCGTCACCGACAGGTTCTACCCCTTGGGCACTGGGCGAGGTACGCGGTATTATGTTCTTGACATTCGGGTCTGTCATCTCGGTAAAGCAGATAGCAGGAAGTCGTGTTTAGCGACAAACCGTTTGGAAACGAAAAGGCGGTTCCTTCTTTGTCCTTCTTGTTCCTGCTTCCATTCCCTCCGTTTCAGACTGCCCCGTCGTGTTTGGGCACTTTTCTTTGCGGTCCACTACGTGATCTGTGCCGCTGCCATGTGCACGGTGTTATCCTTCACGGCATTTAGCCGCGACATGAACGGCCCAGGGATGAAACTTGTTCTGAAGGTAGGACCGGACCCTTGTTGGTTTTGCATAGAAAATTCTTCAGCAGTACCCGAACTGGCAATTCCTGACAAAACTACCCGATCTATGGATAGGGGACGCTACAGCCGACGGTTACGCTTCAGCGTCCTTTCCGGCGGGTGTCGCCTGGGGTATGCAGATCTGCGCGACGGCAATTAGCTTTTTGACAATGGTCAGCTGGATTTCAGGCTGTGCTGTGCACGTTTTCAATTCCAGGGCGCATTTCTGCTCGGCCACAGCCTCTACCTCCTGAATTGGCATCTGATCAATATGAGCAGGGCGACGCGCCAGTTGCACAAAAAGTTGATCCAACACATGATTTTGCAGGCTCGATTTAGCTTTCAAATTTTTATTTTCTCGGCTATGCGCCCAAGGTCTTGCTCATGATTAAGCACCTTACAAGGAAATACAATTGATACTATGGGCGCTTGGATATTCCGATTAACAAGAAACGTCAAAATCCAAACATTTAGCATATACAAAAATAGTGTTTGCCGGTCAGTGTGTATTTGCATGCCCCCTGTTTCAGTATGTCCGAGTGATATCGTGTTAGGAAAAGAGCTTAAAGTAGCTCATTTTTCCGTAAAAAAAATATTTTGAATCAATTATGTATCGCATCTTGAAAGGGTCAATCAGCTCGTTAAATCTGACGATTTAGCTGATTGTCCCACTTCTGACGTTGATGATCCCCTGGACGGGGGCTGGAGTGATTATTTTCCTAGACCTTGAAGTCTCACTAGGTGAGTTGAAAACAACAAGCGCTTCTATTATGATTTAGCAATTCTCCGATTGCTCTTCTTTTTTAATGGATGTCACGCCACCGTATCGTCCATAGAGATAGTTTATCTGACTAAACCATATCGGCAATTCGTCACAAGACTATTCAGCTTCAAAAGGTACTGGGACACTATTTGCAATATGCCCGTCATTACAGTATGGCGCATGCAGGCAACGTGCTCTTCGTGGGTCCATCATCTACATCGTTGAATCGCTAGACTCAACCGAGAGTTGTAGAGCCATTCCTTTCATGTAATGGCGAAATTTGAGCGGGAATCTAATGTGTATCTTGCAAATAAAAAGGGCTCACGGAACGACTTCGCTTTAACGACATAAGCATATAACGGCTTGTTTTCAAAATTTCGAAAATCATAATGTCAAAGTTAAAATAAGGTCGAACTATCATTATGTCGAAATTTCATAATGTCGAAATTTCATAATCTCGAAATTCAGAATGCGGAAATTTACATAAGCTAGTATTTCCCGGTAAAACCCCGAAATCCTAGGCATAAGAATTTCGACATTATGAATTTCGACATTATGCTAATTGTTATGATTATTAAGATAGCAAATCTCATATAACGAGATGCCACTCGTGACACAAAATATCGCCTCGCCGGTTTTTTTCATTTCAGGGTCCTTAAATCCTATATGGACTCGTGTTTTCCAGTTTGTTGCATTGTTGTCGAGCCCCGTTTTGGGCACCACAAGGGGAACGGGGGACCCGCCCACCTCGGCTCTTTTGGACAGAATCGCCAGGGCCAAGGGGCCCCACATACCCTCCAGGCCCATTTCCACCCCCTTGCCTGACTGAAAACGATTCCATCTTGGCCCCCCTCGGGCTTCGTCTTTTTGGGGGCCCAGCACCTGCTTGGCTGATTGAATTCGGTGGGCACAACCTCGGCTTCGTCCGGATTTTATTGTCGGGAGAATGGTATGTAATTTTTTAAGTTATTTTGTAAAAAAACAAACACAAAGAGCAGAGCCGGTGTGAATTTGGCAAAGCAGGTAAACTTACAAAAACAATTAGTTCGCTTTGAAAGCTCTAATGGGCTAGAAAGTCATTAATTGAATAAATCCGCTTTTTTAAATCAACTAGATACTTTTGCATTTTTGTTTTTAACATCCTCCCAAAACTTTGAACCTCAAACCTCAAAAATTCATTTTAATAAAAACAATTTTAAAAATTCGATTTTTAACGTTGAGGTCCGGTTTTCTAAAGGTCCGGTTTTCTAATGCTAATTTTTAATTTGGCAACTTTCCCAAAACCTTTTTCGGCCACCGGCCTGCTTCAGACTCCACTAAGCGCCTAGACCCACTCCAAAATGCATGTGAACCCTAGTTTCGCCCATTTCCGCTTGTCGCCACTTGACAGCCATCTTCTGCTCGGCTACCAAGTCCCCTTACCTAAAAATCATTAATTGGCCCTTCATGTTGACGGCCGAAAAGAGCTTTTCCATCGCACTGGGCGCCCAAAAAACACGCGGATCACCTTGGAAACCATTGTGGGCACGTGCTGCCTGGCTTTTTGGGCGGCTATTTGGAAAACCGGAAATCAGCATAAACCAAAATAATACTATGATTCTATTAGAGAAACCGGCAAACGAAAAATTAAAGAAACTAATTTAGAGCCATCTCGTCCCGGGACCCCCTCGAGCTCGCGGGCCGGCTCCAACCGTGTTCTGCTACATCTGCGGGCGGCAGTTTGGCTCGAAAAGTATTGGCATACATGAGGTAGCTTAAAAGTTATAACGTGCGCTTAAAGACCGATCAAAATTCGCTTCTAATTTTCATTGGAATAAAAAGCGCTAAGCTTTCAATTTAACAACCCCAAATTCCTGAAATTTGCCTCCATATTTCTATAGAAATGCTTCGTAACAACTTTTAAAAATCTGGATAGCGGTTGACGTCGGGTGGCTAATTTTATTTTTTGCAGCCCCAATGCATGCAAAAATGGCACGCCGAAAATGACAAGCTCCCAAAATCCAAGCGTCGCCCACCACCCGTCAAACCGGAAGCAGTTATCGTAGGTAAACGTTTTGGGTGCATTTTTGCCTTGAGGTTATGTTGGTCCAAAAAGGTGCTAGACGCCTAACCTGGCTCTTTCAATTCTTATGCTAATTTTTAGGGGGTTCCGTCGATGTGGCGGCAACGAATGAGGCGAATTGGCAAGCCGCGCAAGGGTCAATGGTCGAGTGCGAGCATTGTGGAAGGAGATTTAAGGTAGGAATTGATAAATTATAGTGCTCAAGATCTACCTACAATCTTCCTACTATTTTTAGAATAATTATTTTTATCCAAGAAGTTTAGCCTCCATAAAAATGTCTGATCTTTCTCGCTCGCTCTCACTCCTGCTAGCTCTCTCTATATCTCTCTCGCTATCTCTCTCTTTCTTTCTTTCTTTCTCTCTCTCTCTCTCTCTCCTCTGTTTCTCTCTCTCTCATCTACATGCCTACATATACTTGCCTTTAATATGATCGCCAAAGTATATTTCCATTTTTTAGCAAGACCGCCTCGAAGTACACCAGCGCAGTTGCACCGCCCAGAACCCAGCCAAACGAGCTCCCAGCAAAAGTGTCGATCGGAAGACGGCCCTTAAAACTTGACAATATCTTTCCCCATCTGCTTGGTGTAATAAAGTGTCCCTCGGAGTGGTGCGTAAAATTTATTCGCCTAGCTACTCCCGGGCATTGGCATAAACATCAGCCAGCTGGACGACGCCGGCCACCTCGGCGTTTATATCGGGTGGGGAGCCGGGGGTGTGTTGGTGTTGCATCGGAGATTCGAGCATCTCGGAGATTATGCGTTTCTGGAAGAAAATGCTTTTTTGACTGTGGAAAAAAACAATTTTAAGAATTAATAAAAAATTACGGTGGAAGACCCTGACAACTCTCTAACTCTTTCGCCAGGACTTTGTCTCTCTCTCTGCGAGTCTCTTTCACCTGTTTTAAAAAATCAAACACAGCCCTCTCGTGCACCAAAAAGTGCACAAATTTTCGATCGTTACAGCGCAAAGATCGAAAAACAGGCGCCGATACGAAGAAGCAGTGAACTCTAAAATCATTTTCGCGGGCTTCTAAGTTTCCGATACCTTCCGCAAAGTTCCGGTGCCGCGTTCGCAAGTGCTGCGTCGAAACGAGCAAGCCCTGAAGAGAAAATGACAGTAAGACATAGTTAACGTCAGCGTCTTACCCTTATCGACGTATCTTTGCTTCAGAATATCGCACACCGGAATTTCATCGGCCCTTGACTTTGTCGTTAGTCTTTTGTCAGTTTTTGAAGATAGGAAAACGACGGTAGCGTTGCGACGGTGCGCTATCTGAATTTAGCTTGCCTCAAAGGCTCCGTATTAGTGCGGCCGACTTTGGCAAAACTGAGATCCTCATCGCTCGGCGTACCATCGGTCAAGATGAAAATTGCGGTGAAGCTAGATAGATTGTGGAAGCTGAAAAAACCTAACAATTGAAGAAAAACTCTACTCGATGAATTCGAAGTATCCATTAATTTTCTTGGGGTAGTGCAGCTCCCACAACGTCACTCCGTATTTCAGAAGGTCATCGGAAAATTCGTATTTTTCACAGGCTCCGGGCTTGGTTTTCTCCTGAAAACCAGGGGTAATGGAGGGAGAACTGCAGCAAAAAAAAAGAAAAAGAGAGAGAGAGAGAGAGAGAGAGAGGGGAGGAACGACCAGCTACGTACCCTTCCAGCGGCAAACGGATGCTTGCTGCTTAATCCCCGCATCGCGTTTATCATGGCCGATTTTCCGACCCGATACCCACCAATGAATCCGTAGTTGAACACGGTCTATTGGTACACTATGGAAAAGTAAAGTCCGCATACCCTAGCCGCGCTCTCTATAACAGACTTCGGCGTATAATTCCCGACCGGCCGGTCATCAGTCGCAAAAAGGATTTCGAATCCAGAATCGGCCAGCACGGTATCTTGTTTCAGTAGTTGCGGTAAAGTTCGAGGTTTTTGAAGTCGAGGAACGTTCTAAAAATTAAGGAACTGGTTTTTGCATACTTCCCTCACCTTCATAATAACAGTATCACTATCCAAATTATCTCGTGATCCCTTTGAGTCCTTGGACCTCGAGTATGTGCTTTGATTGTCACGCTAAAGCCATAGCAATTCGCAGTCCAAGTCTAATCCAGGCTGGCTAAGCCGAAGCCAAGTAAGCCTGAGCAAAACCCAAGCTAAGCCGGACCATACCTCCATTTTCTCTCTTCGATTCCTATTCTCCAATGCCAAATGACAGTTCGGGGCCAGCCCGATAATCTTCAACAGCTCGTCTTCATCCAATTTATAATGAAGAAAGCTATCAATTCATCAATTCTGAAATTCAAATTTTGGGCATACCCGATAGTGTTCGACAACAAATTCCTAACGACTGGCGCACTAACGAAAAGTAGTGGTGCCCCCAAGAGCATTGGCGCCTTCTGGCTGAGATTCTGGTGGAAGACTCTTTTTGCTAAAAGCTGGAAGGTATAAAAAATTAAATTTAGCTGCCTTTCTCCAGGTACCACTTGGTCAGGGCAGGCCCAACATTTTGTCGGTTTTCTCGTGATTCTGCGTCCAAATCGTCGTCACTTTTTGTTGATAATATCGTCATTGGGGTTCTGAAAAACTTAGTGATTCTCCAATTAAGGTACCTCCTAGAGTGTAAAACCCTAGAAAATGCGATATCATCATCATGGAGGGCTCCGTCGGGGATCAGGACGAAGAGATGTTTGAAGACTTGGAGTTGATGAGCGCTGAAATTTGAGGTTATGTTTTGCGTTTAGATATAGGCATTTTTTATAGAATAGCGGTATTAGCAATACTTTTAGCGAGGTCAAATTAGAATTTTCTGAATTTTAAGATAAGTTATTACTCATAAAATCGCTCAAATCCCATATTCTGGTCGTACACATCCACCACAGCTGTAAAACTCCTGGGATACGGTATTTCCCAAATGACAATATGTTGCAGCTCCACTTCAACAAATCTAAACCATCAATAAAGACTTTATTATCCTTGACACTACCTGAACGGCTCCATCTTGTCGCACACATATCTCCCCGCGCTATTTGGCGCCCCGTTGTCAATTCCGCGTAGAGCATTGATCAGGTGAGACTTTCCTGACCCCAATCGCCCACAAAATCCAATATTTATTCGATTCTAAATGCTTTAAAATGCTTAGTATACATTGGCCTACCGTCTCGATCGGGAATCCTCCGGTCTGGACCGGTTTGCCGCCGGAAAAGCCGAAATCCTGCACCGGATTGTAGATCGGGTAGCTGTCGTGGGAGTACTAAAACGCAGTTTCGATTTTTTTTAACGCAAGTTATTGAATATAATTTGATGTAATGGGTCAAAAGGAATTGCTACTTTTAGTTTATTACAGATTAATTATACCTTTGTCGATACCGACTGCATCGAGCCTTGCGATGATTTTCGAGTATTCTTGTAAATTGGCTCATCCTTCAGCTTTTCTTTAGTAGTGGTAAAATTGGTAGTAGGAGGAGCGATTTTTGGTATCCTGGCAAATCAGTTATTCTTAAAGACTTGTATGCTCACTGTGGCCTAGAGTAAACGACTGGCTTCTGCTTGATCGTCGGCACGTTTTGTCGGGGAGTTACGGCTGGTGGGAATGGGCCCTGCAGCCTGAAAAAGGGCTCTAGAAACGTGAGCTAATTTTTTAACAGTTTAATTTTGACAAAATCGATGCCTTGCAGGTGGCTTCTAGCTTAAAAATATAGCGGTGAATCGAGCGCGCACAATGTCATTGATTTTGAGCTTGCTAACCCTCGTTTTTTTACCGGGCTGATACTCTTTTCAAAAATTTGCGTCTTTCAGTTCGAACACCTTCAAGTCTCACCTCTCCAAAATCTGCCTAACCGTCGCCTGGGCTTCATCAATTTCCGGGGGCGGATGCGGAGGCGGAGGAGGTGGATGTTCGGGCGGAGGCGTACCTGACATGGAAAGGGCTCTTCAACGATTTGCCCCGTTTTTACAGCCCATCTCCAAACAATTCGATCCCTCCGATAATCCCCCTTCGCCTACCCGCCATTATCCGCGTTTCGTGTTGCTCATCGTGAGCACGGTTCACGGTGCCGTTGCGATTTCTGCGCTGCGGGACCGGGCTACGCGTGGGGCTGCGCGCCGGGCTGCTGGGTGGTGCTCGCGGTGATGGGGCTGCGAGGAAGGCGCGTTGTTCTAAAATGGGCTAGCATGAATTGCAATACCTTCGTGCCTACGGCGTGTATTTTGCGGATTATACAGCGGAAAAAGCTATGAATAACTTAGTCTCGGCATAAGTTCATTTTCCTAGATTAATTTTTCGTAAAAATGTGCTTTTTGATTTCCTGGAATTAGTTTTTGGCTACGCTTCAATCGCTTCATAAGCAAGAACACAGCTAGATGGAATAGATGTCAGATTATGCTGATATTCAGAGAAAAAAATATTTTAAGAAAACTATTCTAGGAAAATGGAGGGGCTTTCCAGACTTACCATCGATCGGTGTCGGTTGTGTAATTACAATATTCGGAACCGGTCCTGGTCCGTTTCTAGGTCCAACCGAGTCCCCATCTACGCTAAACGCGACGTGATTCGACGCCCTCTCGCCACGAGAAGTCTTGTTGCCCATGCACGGTCGCACTGAAAGCACCGACGTGAAGTTGTCTTAAAAACCGAATTATGCTTTGAAAATTCTAATCTGGATTAAAGTCATTCAAGCACCAAAATCAACCAAAAAAGGCAACAAAAACCCATTCATCAACTCGCTATCGAAAAATTGGAAAAGTCGAAAAGCTGCCCGCAGCGAACCAACCGGTCACAATTCGCGTCGGGCGGCTTAGCGAAACACTGCGCCGTGCATATTCATGAGTGGATGAGACTGAAATTTGGCTCGTGCCTCATTTTTGGGAATTCGTGTATCATTTTTGGTCCAAAAGTCCGAACATCGATGGTAGATTGTTAAAAAAGACAGAAACCTTACACGATGTCGTCCTGATCCTCCTTGGCAACGTGCCAAAGGCCGTCTCAATCCGAGTTTGGCTTGAATAAAAGCCAGGATCGACATTTTTAGAGAAATATGGCCCGGGTTGTGCACTCATTTTGTGATCGACTACGCACACAACCAACCGACAAAGCTGTCGATAATCCACCTGTTGCGGCTCTAGCATCCGCTCCCCGGCGCCTGTTTTTACGCATCGTGTTTTTTTCACACGAAAATACCAATGCGCGCGCCGCACTTAATTTAAAGTTGTAGTTGTGCAATAATCGTCATAATCTCGTTTATTCCTGAGCTATTATTGATATCAACAATGCCGACCACAAATTGGAGAATTTAAATCGAATGACGGAAGCTGACTGAGGGGGCTGCCTTTGTTTTTCAGTCGATGAAGCTTCAGTAGCAGTCCGAGGTCGGTCCGTAAAATTTACTCGTAATAAATAACCTCCAACGAAGGGGAGAGCCTCTCCGGTTTCACCGTAAAATACCTAGAGCTGAGAATTCAAGGCGGGTAACAGAAAAATACAGTTAGCATTGTGATTTCTGTCGCTTTGAATCGAGCGGTCGGTTGCGAAAGGTTGTATGAACTAAAATGATTTTTTTCAAATATCAATTTTCTTAAGACTAACCGCATTTCAGTGCTGCCATCTAGATGATAAAAGTAGATATCGAGCGATCCATATATCAAACTGATTAACTCGAGGCTGATGTCGACAGAAGTACCTAAAATATATTCACTAAATCGCAAAAATTTTGCAGAAACATTGAAAAGGTCCAATCAAACTTTGATGAAAGGGGCAAAAGGGCAAAAATGCATTAAAATCCTAGGCTTACTCACATATCCATGTAATGTTTTCCGCCACTCCGCTGTAGGCATTAATCGGCATCATATTAAAATTTGGTGAAACGATCAATCGACTACCGATGCAGTCGGTGGATATTATATTCTCGACGGATTCGACTTCTGAACAACATAAACCCTCAAAATACAGGAAATGCGTTACGCTGGGTTCCTAAAGATATCGTAGGCATGCAACCGGCCGGGATCTCCAACGTATAAGTCCCGGCAAAAAGCCAAATAGGGTAGAAGATGTCGGCATTTCTGAAATTGAGAGAAACCTCGTTAGGCACGCTCAAAAAACTTACCTAAATATCGTCAGCGGCCTGGAAGTGTTTTCTGCAGTTACCATCCCCGTGTACAAACGGTATTCGCAATCGAACAAACTGTGTGGCTAAAAAACGTATTTTTGAATCCATGAATTATGGCAATTTTAAAAGTTTTAAAATCCTTAACCTACCCAAAAAATCGCTGTCAACACCGCGACGCCCGTCTCGATCTCGTCGGCTCGTTTGCGAAAGTGGTGACTGGCCAGACAGACGACGAAGAAAACCGTTTTCTCCGAGCTCGGGACTTCAATGCATTTCGTCTTTTTCGAAATATTTTGCATACCCCTAACGGCCAAAGCATCATCCGTGAAGGCGTCGAAGGGCATGCTGAGCACCAACGCTTTATCTAAAAAAATATTGGCTTGAACCACATTAACGTCATGAAAAAGGCACGAGATAAAACATACTGTTCTTTGCCAGCTCGACCGAAAATACCACGGACGGTTGCGCGTTATAGTACGTAAAGTTGTAGACGTCCATCAGGATTGAACTGCCATTCGACACTGGCTCGATTCTCGTGCAGCAGTTGAGCACTCGCGTGGTCAAGTTGGCGCTGTTGGAAGTAAGTTTCGGGGGTCATCGTTGTGCATACCTGGATACACAATTGACAAAGCCAGCCATGTGCTGTGTCGGTGTGCTATCGTCATCCAGGCTGCATACCGTTAGTGCCACGTTCGCCTGCACGTCAATCTTGGGAAACACGGCAAGAAAACGTGTTCTACACGCTCAAGATGTCAGGCCGTGTTTCCAGCTATACTCACTGTGTGCTTAAAAGATCGACGATGTTGAACATGTAGTTCGGAGCGACGGTGGTAATGTCCATTGCAAACGTGTCGCTTGTATAAGCTGACTGCGGTTCGATCGCGACTTTGAATCCTCCAGTCCCGTTGTATCCAGTTTGTCGCGAAAATTTGATCTTGGTTGGATTGGCATCAAGACCTATTAGATCAAACCTCAGTAATCTCCCTGCCAAGGGGAAAATGTGATCCAGAGTCGGCAGACGTGTATCTTTAGGAGTATTACTTTTATTTGGGTGATTCTTTACGTGGTTGTGATGTTTTTGCCATTGTCATCCAACGATCTGATCTTTAATGTACCACCTTCTAGCGAAATTATGGAAACGAGTTTGGCATTGGTTCCACTATCTAGAAAGCCGCTCTATGTTATGAGCTCAGCGATCGATCACAATGCCGAAATTTCATAAAGCCGACATCCCAGGCTGATTTCATTTTCGTTTCATTTTTGTTTTTTTTGCAGATTATTTGGCAGATTTTTAGAAAGTTGTTCTAACTGTCGACTTTATAAAATCTCGACATTCTGAAGTTTCGCCATCATGAAATTTCGGCATCGTGAAATTTCGCCATCCTGAAATCTCGACATAATGAAACTATAAAGGGATATTCATACGACAAAAAGTCTCACGGCCAAGCTTCATCGTGGTTTCAGGAAATAGGACCTGATCCTCTTCAAAAACCCATGGATACTTCCAGCTGTTGAGGTAAGTTTGCGTGTATTGCAGCGGCACAAAGGTATTCGACACTAAGGTGTATTCAAAACGTTTGTTAATGCCTTACCCAGCTCTACTTGATTGTAACCGACCACAGTCCCCAGCAGCCCACGGGAGTTCCGATTGACGAGCGTGGTGGCCGAGGAGAAGCTGAAGAGCCCCATCTGCCGTACGTTCGCGCTAAATATCGCTACACATGGTACTTTGACCATACTTAAAGGTGGCGATGGCATTTATCTGGCTATTTCCCGGATCTCCGCCATGATACGCTTCGAGAAATGAGGTCCCGTTGGTGGAGTCAAAATTCAAAAAGCTAAAACGGGTCCGCGGCAATGTTGTGTTGTAGTCGCCACTATTACTGGTGCTGACAATGGAACGTCCTTGAGACAAATTACATTGAGATAATCGGCACGAAGGTGATGATGCGCATTGGCGAAAACCATATTTTTCCTTCGTCGCAATCGTCGAGGTCGGCCCACTCGGGTAGTAAATGATAGGTATAATTTGCTGAAGGCGCCAGTTTTATGCAAAGTTTACTGAAACTGACGATCTATCCATTCGAGTACTCTCACAGATACTCCAAATATATTTGACGATATGATGGTGCGAACATTGTACGATACTTCTACCGAATCAGCGAGTATCGTCCAAGAGCATTGCGTTTGAATGCGGTCGAACTCGGTGCAGGTCGGCCTGTAAATGCGCATTTCCGGAACTCTAAACGTTTAACCAAGCCATCGTGCATCCGTCTTGGCGAGGCACTTGGCCGTCAATCGAAATCGGTATAGAATCGTAGCATTTTATGACAGGGTTCTGAAAGGCAGCTTTCTAGAAGGTGTCCCAAAAAAGAACATCCCCCTAGTCGGCCCCAGACGTGGCCGTTTTACGATTTATGTAGCTATCGAAAGCTCTCGAAAAGGCGAGTGCAGCACGGACTCCGATTCTAAAAATTTTCCAATTTTTCTTACAATACCAACATCTCGGCGAAGTGGGCGGATTTTATGATGTTTTTCTGACCAAGGCGTTTTTTACAAAAAAAATCACATTTTCGGAATTTTTTGCGCATTTCTTGGCAGCCCAATGACAGCCTTTTGATAGCCGTTTGCGAAAATACAGCTTGCATAGCGAGTTCCAAGTCGTGTTTTTGATAAAAAAGCGCTTCATTTTTGCATAAAAATGCCAAAAATCGAGTAAAAGAATCCGTCGTTTCAAAATCGGGGCGACGTGCTGGACTCACCCTTTCGGGTGCCTAGAATAAATACCTAAATCGTAAAAATCGGACACGTCTGCCGGCGGCCGGCTAGAGGGAGTGATTTTTTGGGACCTCAATCTGTAGAGGGCGCCTCAAATACCGAAATCGGGTTTTTAGGCTGAGGCTTACGTCATTATTTCCATTTGGGTCAAGGCATTTTGACTTCGAAAAGTCAACAATCAACGTGCAGCCCGGACAGCCGAGCACCGTTATGGTCTAAAAACTCGTTATTCGAGAAAATTAGTGCCAAAACCTGCTTCCACTGCAAAACCGTGCCATGCAAAACGTAGCTCGGGTTGTCTTCGGTCAGTTGAAAAACCTTTTGGTCCAAAAAACCAAGCGTTAACTTCGATAAAGACTGGACCGCGGCAAGAATAGCCGCGAAGCGCATGAAACAAATCGCTACAAAAGTGACCCGTTTTTATAAGCGTGAAACAGATTGTGTCCTTTCTAAGTCACGCCTTGCTCCGAATCCTAGAAGCTTATCCCGAAACATGGCATAAGCCCGCGTCTAGACGGGAAAGCGGCGTACAGCTGTACATGATAAGGATGTTTCACTGTGTCCTTGTTCACGTACCAACCCAATTTGGCTATGGCCTAGAAAAGGCCTTGCCATGTCAGCACTTTTATACTTAAACAGCTTAAACTTCAACAATAACTGATTCCCGCTCAAGAAAATGATCGTTAGTAATAACCGCGATGATAGCGTTTAGCGCTCTTTCAAATGCTTTAAGAATGTTTCAGAAAACTGCTTCAGCCATGAATTAAATTATAATTAATATCCGCCTTCCGCAACCTTCTCCATTACATCAATGTGTGCTCGTTGATCCCGGCACTTTATGTACGGTTTTGGCGCCAAACGCTCCGCTTGGCACCGTGCCAAACGCGTCGTCCTGCATTTATTATGAAAGGGCATCATTGCAAAGATTCGTAGCGGGATATTTTAGATATTTTCGCATTGACTCAGGTATTTCTCTGGTTAAAAAGAATCATTTTCGATAAGGGAATTTATTAAGTTTGTGGCCCTAAAGAGGGCCGTTGGGTTGGGTATTTGGTTGAGTAGAAGCTCGACACTTGGAAGTAGATTTTAAAGTAAATCTATTCCTTGTCTCCGGCAGTCTTCTTGGGCAGGAGAACAGCCTGGATGTTGGGCAGCACTCCTCCCTGGGCAATCGTCACACCCGACAACAGCTTGTTCAGCTCCTCATCGTTGCGGACAGCGAGTTGAAGATGACGGGGGTTGATGCGGGTCTTCTTGTTGTCACGGGCAGCATTGCCGGCCAATTCGAGAACCTCGGCAGCGAGGTACTCAAGAACGGCGGCCAAGTAGACCGGGGCTCCGGCTCCGACGCGTTGAGCATAGTTGCCCTTGCGGAGAAGACGGTGCAGACGACCAACGGGGAATTGGAGTCCGGCTCGCACCGAGCGAGACTTTGCCCGCCACCAGTCTTGGCCTTGCCTCCCTTGCCACGTCCAGACATGTCGAGTTGAGTTGGGTAGAGTCGAGTTGACTATGAGGATTGAAGGGGATAGGGGGTCTTTATACCTACTAGAGGGTGGAAGGGCGGAGTCTCGCGTAGCCCGGGGGGAGTGTCTTCCTAGGTCACCAAATCCCGCCTCCGCACCTCTAGACTGGCATATAAGGCCCCAACCTAGCCAGGATCCCCATCTTGCATCAACTGCTCGAACTCGTCGAATATGCCGCCCAAGCCGTCCGCCAAGGGAGCCAAGAAGGCCGGAAAGTCCCAAAAGGCCGCCCGTACCGGAGATAAGAAGAGGAGGAAGTCCCGCAAGGAGTCTTACTCCGTCTACATCTACCGTGTCCTCAAGCAGGTCCATCCCGATACTGGTGTCTCCTCAAAGGCCATGTCCATCATGAACTCGTTCGTCAACGACGTCTTTGAGCGTATCGCCTCGGAGGCTTCTCGTCTGGCCCACTACAACAAGAGGTCGACGATCTCGTCTCGCGAAATCCAGACGGCCGTCCGCCTCATTCTCCCCGGAGAATTGGCCAAGCACGCCGTCTCTGAGGGCACCAAGGCCGTCACCAAGTACACTTCGTCCAAATAAATATTTGGATGTTTGTGATATTGAAATGACAACTTGGCTGGCATTGCCAACACCAACCACCCAACCCAACGGCCCTCTTTAGGGCCACAATCTTAATATAATAACCCTGAATATCGACGCAAAAAACATCGATTTTGAATTTGAGCTTTCCGGACCGAACTAGCAGGGATTTTGGTAGCGCAAAATTTCAAAAGTTATTTCCTGGCCAAGTCTCAAGAAATTCTCAAAGGGCTATACCAAATAACCCATGGGGGTGGTCAGAGTTTATCCAAAACCGGCGTGAACGGGTAGAATCGCAATTTATTTACGAGTGCTCTCTAGATCTAAAAACTGCGCGTGCTCAAAACTCATGCCTCTGAAACCATGCTAATTATTATAACAAAGAACGGTTCAATGCTATAAGAAATAACCATTCATTTTTAACTAATTAAACTAAATAAAATTAAAATTAATTAAACAACAAATTTTGACTTCAAGAAAGAAAAAGAATACAACATTAAAAAAGAAAAATAGATTTCGCCTTTTCGAGTTTTGTTTGTGTTTAAATTATATGGGACATGTCGATAATTTTATTTCTGCCTACTCGACCTTGTCCAATAACCTTCTTGCTTTTAGAAAAGCGAGAATCTGGGCATATACTGATTGTCATGGCCAAAATGCATTACATCAGCTTGTTCTGAATTTGGTAATTATCGTTTTTACAATTTTTAGGACTTCTTGCTTTATTTGTTTTCGGCTGATATCGATTTAGCGTTTAGGGTTGATCGGCCGGGACGCCTCTGGCAGAGTGCCAGCAGGCATTTTGGCGCCAAGATGCCCCCGTGGCTGCTCGGGACTAGGTCAACACTTCAAGGAAAGGCAAATGGGGGACCAGGAGTGCATTAAGATCGGAACAATACGGATTGCTGAAACCGACATAGAGAGTGAAGCGAATAGAACAAGCTTGTAACAGTCTTTCGAAAACTAGATGGACTGCTACTTTGGAACTTCGTCATTTATCAGTTTTTTTTCAGGTCCCAAGCCGAAGTGTAAGCTGAAGACCCGGAAAAATATATATTCTCTTTGTTTCATGAAAATTACGCGTTTCATGCGGAAATTTAGCATCGCGCCATACACAATAATCAACCAATTCAATGTTTTTTTATTAAGGTCAGGAATTTACAAATCTTACAATTCCTAACACCATAAGCGTTTACTCTGTGGTCTTCGTCCGATATAGATATGTGATTACATATCTAGTTGTCGCTAGGAGCTACTGGCCAAGTGAAAACCTCTCTCCGATTCCAAGATGCGGCGTGCCGAAATTTGCCACCAGTTATATTATAACAGTTTTTCAAATTGCGACCAAATGTGGTGCGTAATCCCCGGCCAAGTTACGATTTTTAACCATTTAATTGTGGCCCTAAAGAGGGCCGTTGGGTTGGGTGGTTGTTTTGAAGGATCAAGCTTCAGAACTTAAGCACGCTCTCCGCGGATACGGCGAGCCAGCTGGATGTCCTTTGGCATGATGGTGACACGCTTGGCGTGGATGGCGCACAGGTTGGTGTCTTCGAAGAGACCGACAAGGTAAGCCTCTGAAGCCTCCTGAAGGGCCATAACAGCCGATGACTGGAAGCGGAGATCAGTCTTGAAGTCTTGGGCAATCTCGCGAACGAGACGCTGGAAGGGGAGCTTGCGGATGAGAAGCTCGGTCGACTTTTGGTAGCGACGGATCTCACGCAGAGCAACGGTTCCAGGGCGATAACGATGGGGCTTCTTGACACCTCCGGTGGCTGGGGCAGACTGTGAGCAGCCTTCGTGGCAAGCTGCTTACGAGGAGCCTTTCCTCCGGTCGATTTGCGAGCGGTTTGCTTCGTGCGGGCCATTTCCTTCTTGTTCTCGGGATGAGATATCGAATGGTAGTTCCAGAGTGCTTATATACCAAGTGGGCGGGGCTTAGTGACCTGAAAGCGCGGGAAAGTTGTACCCTAGCTACTGGGTGACTCCACCTACTGTTGGAATCGCGGCAGGACCCCCTCCCCGCCCTATATAAACCCCCAGCTCCCACCATTCCCCATCTCATCGAAGCAACACTTCGAAGAATGTCTGGACGCGGCAAAGGAGGCAAAGGACTCGGAAAGGGAGGTGCCAAGCGCCATCGCAAGGTTCTCCGTGACAACATCCAGGGAATCACCAAGCCGGCTATCCGCCGTCTTGCCCGTCGTGGTGGAGTGAAGCGTATCTCTGGCCTCATCTACGAGGAGACCCGTGGTGTCCTCAAGGTGTTCCTTGAGAACGTCATCCGTGACGCCGTCACCTATTGCGAGCACGCCAAGAGGAAGACTGTCACCGCCATGGATGTCGTCTACGCCCTCAAGCGTCAAGGCCGCACCCTCTACGGATTCGGCGGATAAGTTCTAAGCCTGGACTAATCCTATCCGGAGCTGCTAGTCAACAACAACCCAATCCCCCAACCCAACGGCCCTCTTTAGGGCCACAAATTCTAAAAAATCATTAGTTAAACTTTCAGTTGTGGTTCTTATCTTGCGAACGCTCTGCCGGGTTGGCGCCAAAACTGTGCTTGGCAGTCAGCCATGGGCTAGGCGGGTCGATCGATACGAGGAAAGTAGCAACAGAGGACTGGATCGATTTATTGTAATGAACAATCGGAGTTAAAAAACATGTATGCGATATTTGCGCAAAGGAATATCACAAAAGTTACAGCAGCTATTTTCCTCTTCTTCTGCGCTAGAATTTAACCAAAAACATGGGTTTGAAGCTTGTCGCAAACTTTCCTTCTTAAGGGTTTTCGAATAGTGTAACTATCGTTCCGATCCGATACTTCTGCATCGAGTTAGGAGGGGGGAGGGGGGTGTTTTTTAATGAGGCCCCCAGTACACACAGCCATTTTTTACATATTTTTTACATTGATCTACATAGAATTTATGCATTTAGAAGGCAAAAACAGAGCAGAGCACAGAGCACAGCCTCAAGTTTGCGCGCTCTTCCCGCTGGGCTTGCCGATGTCGTTGGTGCTGGAGACCAAGTCGGGGCCGTGGTTGGTAAATAACCGAAATACACCCTAGCGAAGTATCCATATCCACGGTCTCCAATCATTGGATCGAGGATCTGATGGCGCAACTAAAGTCTTTTTTTTAATAAGGCAAGGGCGCCTACAGTTATATTCATTATGTCAGTAAGGTACAGTTCGCTAGATGAGATCCCGGTAGATGATGTGTAGTTGCTAAATGAGAGCTAACTTCTGATTACAATACTTACTGCTGCACAGTCGTTCCATTCACATAGATTGCAAACAGTGTCAGTTCTACGTTTTGCATGGCAACGAGCTCAAATTTCAAATCAACAGCGGTGCCTGAAAAGCAAGAGTCTTGCGGGCTACTACCATGAATGGTGTCCCTTCAACGAACATTTCCACGTGACTGTATGCAGAGTTGAATTCACTGGAAATATTAGTGGTTGGTTGTAGCCAGGGGAGACTACGAGACGCATCCCAGTACAATCACTCAGCTCCAATATGTCGTAAGCGGTCAGATCTGGTAGAGCTTGTCGTGATCTACGAAAATATATGTACTTTGTCGGCGGAGGTTTATTGTAGGAGTGCATTTTTCGGGAACCTCGAGAGTGAACGTTCCGGAGAATAAGTATTGCGGATAGAAAATTTCCGGATCACTGTAAGCGCACTTTAGCGAAAAATCAATATATACCTGAACGTTGTGAGAGCCGCGTTCAGGGGGCGGGTGGCGACCCCCCGATAAAAATTATAGCTGCAGCCCATTTGACTGCGAGGCTGGAAAGAGCTCGATGCTGGGCTCGGCTTCGTTAATGCGCATCAACATCGCCTACCCAGGAAATATCCTGCACTACCACAACGAAGGAACGATCAAGGTTGCCAGTATTTTCTAGCGGGATGCTAATTACAGTCCACGAAAATTTTTGCCAGAATTGTGGAACTCGAAACGTCAACTCTTGGTCCCTTTCAAAATCAAACGCGATCGGCCAAAGCGTCGCAAGTTCTACCAATCGATCAATCCAAGCGAAATTTTTGAAATAAACCTGCACCCTGGTATAGCTGTATTTCCAACGTGGTCGACGAAGGAGGCGGAGACGTCATATTCCGGATATCTAAAGAAATTTGTTGACCGTTGGCGACAACCGCTGTTTTCTCGCAGCAATTTAGGCCCAACGGGCCCACGGGTCCACTGAAAATCTTTTTTTCGGCACCGAGCATTCAAAATGCCCCCACAGGGGAAGCACGTAAGGTTAGGGTGGCGTTTTGAAATGGCACCTACCCCGCCGCAAAATTTTTTTTTGTTAATTCCGAACCTGCTCACAATTTATGCAAAATAGCCCGATTCAAAAAGTTATGACGCGTTTAGGATCATATCTGAGCCCGCGTGACGTCATCTATCACCATGCTCGACCTTTTTGTTGAAATCTTACTAGGGTTTCTTGGCGGCCAGCTTGTAGAGAATTTTGCTCCGACTCGAATGATCTTTTTTATAAATACATTACTGGCACTAGATGGTCACTTAATCGTGTAAGAATAGGGTTGCTTGTCGCCACCCCCCATAAACAATCGGAGTCCATAAGCAAGTATCGCCAGTTTTTCGATTTGAAAACTTTGAGTTAAGAAGTCGATCCGATAGCGCAAACTTTTTTGAATGCCGTGGCAATATTCGTTTCTGAAAAATCTGCAGGGAAAACTAAAAAAGTAAATGACTCGCAATTCGCAAAGTTGCGAAGACATGGATTTTTGAGACACTATAACTTTTCAAAAGACCGATTTGCAAAATTTTGAAACGGGTTGCGAAATTCTGCACCGGGTCATTTAGGTCCTATTTCGAAACGCCACCTCAACCTTACGTGGTTCCCTTGTCAGGGTCTCAAGAATATCAGAAATTTCTTTACCTAGACGAGCACGGTCCAAACTCTGCGGCCTGAAGATTACATGCATCATTTGCCTCTAGCGTACACAGCTTATACACTATCCTCGTGTCACGATTCAGTCCGGTGACGTCCGCTTTCAGGGTTCCGCTGAAATTTGAAAATTACGGCTGTAATTTACAAGTGATATTCAATCTTCTAGTGGTCTATTTTTCTCTATTGAGAAATGCCATTTATTGTATCTTGGAGTTTCTAATCCCAAAAACGCTTACCGATTGGATGGCCATCAGCTTTCCAGTGTTCCGCAAATTAGAGATCTTGGCATCATCGTAACTGATAGACTTCTCAACAACCCGACCCTTGAACAGCGTTACCTTAAGGCGTCCCGTGCTATGTTTTCCCTTCTCAGAAATTTAAAAATCCGTGATCCCACATTGCTCGTCAAGTGTTTTAAGACCTATGTCCTGCCAATTGTCGAGTTCGCCTCGCCTATTTGGTCACCGCGGACTAAGGTCTGGTGTGATAAATTGGAAAAAATTCAGAAGACCTTTACACGAATAGTGTTCCAGCGCTGTAACCTCCCGCCCCAACCATATCCTGTTAGATTGAAGCACCTGAAACTTCATACCCTCCATCACAGACGCATAACTAGCGACCTCGCCCAGGGCTTCAAAATCCTCCATGGCCTCTGCCACGTCCCCCGGTCCTCTATTTTTACCTATAAATTGGGTTTTGGTAGAAACAAGAGGCTGCTCTTCCAAGTCCCCAAAGCTAGAACTGAGGCCCGCAGATGCGCTTTCTCTTCCCGCATCACCCGGTGGTTCAACCTGCTCCCTCCTCGCATCCTGGCACAGCGTAGCCCCCATTCTTTCCGGCAGAGTTTACGCAAGCTTGACCTACTTCAAATTCTTAAAATTGATCCCAAGAACTAGTACACGTCCAGCCATATGATCATCTCCTCTTGGTTCTCCTCTAATCTAGCGCCGCCCTGCCGGCCTCTTGCTTTAGAATGAACTCTACGCACAGCCGCATCCTCGACTGATCCATACCTACACCCTTTCAAGCAACGGCTTCACCGCGGCCTTCCCCGTCCGTCAGCCCGTCACCACCTACACCAATGGCAATATTTGTTTATCAATTTCCTTTCTGTATGTTCCCCTAAATACCTACCCCGCCTATACCCTATCAATGTGACCTCCCCTCCAACTAAATCCTCAACGCTCGACTTCCCAGTAAGCAAAAAGTGATCTCACTAGCGGGATGCCCTACGGGGTAGTACCACCATGCTGACAGGAGAACAGCCCAAGGATCGTCCACTTTGTCGTCACAAACCCCCCATCCTCCACCTTTCTTTTTCAATGGTTCCTCCCCCCTTTCTGTGATTTTTTTTTCTCATACTGTGATCTTTTTTTACCTCGTTGCGTGTGCAACGGCGCCTTGTGCGCAGAATAAATAAATAAAAATAAAACAATGGTATGACGTCTTCCAGGTTCACTAGCAAAGCTGGCTCGCCCGGGGTGAGTTGTGGTATGTAGAGTGGTTGCGGTAGGGCGGCGACAATATCGATTTGGCAGGCGATGGTGATGACGATAAGTTTCATTTCAACCAGAATATTATTGTTATATTTTAGGGTTTTTGCTAACTGAAACTGCGGGTTATTCTTATCGGTTCGTAAAGCCGGCCTGGGCGCACTTTGTAGCGTTCGACATGCTCTTGCTGTGTTTGTCACGAGCGAGTCGGATCAAAGGTTTTAAGATTGTTGCTCGGAGACGGTCAGCAAACGCCGAGCCGTACGTTGCATTTTAAAACGCGATTTTTGGCGTTCACGGACCCCGTCCGGCTTCTAGCCGCGACAACGACGCTTAAAACAATTATCTTAATGAAATGCATCGTCGTATAGGCTACTGTTTATTTGAGCACTATAACTTAGCGCAATCACACCAACAAGCTGCGGAGTATAAAAACCGTGTGAAGGGGTATGAAAAAAAGTCGGACCACCGCGACCGCTGGTTGTGCTTACAAGGAGACGTTTTTTGGTGTGAATGGAGTTCTGAGTGGAAACCAGGCCTATTTGGTGCAGAATTTTGCGCTGATTCCGAATATGTTTTTCATTTCTGCTAAATAGCTCGATTTCAAAAGTTATAGCAATTTTAAGATCATTTTAGCCCAAATTTTCCCCTCTTTAGGGACCATTATGTTGCTTTTCCCGGCTGTTTTTCCAAAAATAAATCTCGTCACCGTATTCAGAAAAATTTTCTCTATCGAATGAGCTATTTAACTCAAAATTGTTGAAAATCGAAAAAATCGACGATACTTGGTATGGGCAGCGATTTTTGTATGGGAAATGGTGAAAAACAGCCTATTTCTCACCCCGGTAAGCTATCGTCGATCGGCAGTAGCGCACTAATCAAATATACCATTCGAATCAGAAAAAAAAATTCTCGACAAGATAGGCTACTTAAACAAAATTAAAACGTTATAACAAAAAAGTAGCACAGCATAGCATATGGCTACTCTGGGCCTAAAAATTATCTTAAAATAGCTGTAACTTTTTAAATCAAGCTATTTAGCAAAATTGGAAACCAGCATCGGAATCAGCGCAAAATTCTGCACAGAATAGGCCTGGTATTAACTTAAAACTCCATTCACACTAGAAAACGTCTCCTTGTTAGGCTCCCCAGCGTCGTTGAAGTTGTTGCCGGATGGTCTTTGAAATGCAACTTGACAAAATAGCCGTATCGCATCGCCGAGGCATTTGGATGCAATCCCTCATACGCCATCTATCATGGCGTCGTTAGGTAACGATCTCTTGCAAAATGCATACACTTATTTCGAGAGGGACGTGATTCGTATCAGGTCGCGGGCGGCCTTTGATGGCGTGTAGTTACTAGAGACAGTTTTAGTCGTGGCCTGCCGTGATTGGTTACCGAACAAAAGTACCATTATGCGTGTCAAGAATCATGGAAAGTTTCGCGTCAAGAAGGACGATGAGTGCAAACGCCATATCCACGGACGGGTCTACGTGATAAAATGATTTTGACAGCATAAACTTACTGCATGCCCAACTCGTTACAATCGGCGTCCAAGCGCCAGCAGACATTTCTAAGCTGTTGTAGCCGGGAGCTACAACTGGCCGCATTCCCGTGCATTCACTTAAGATCACTTCGGCAGCGTTCATTATTTCTAAGGGCTTAGGTATCAACAAGCCATAATTTTCTCGTGTCACCTCCGCCAATCAGGGATATTGTAGGTCTGCATTTGGTCGGGACCTCGAGTGTAAATGAGCCTGTGAAGAGGAACTGAGGATAGAAATCTTCGGCACCTCTAAAAACAGATATTCAGATACGTACGTGCCACAGGGGCGACTCTCTCTCTCTCTCTCTCTCTCTCTCTCTCGCTCTCTCTCTTCCTCTCACTCACTCTCTCTCTCTCTCGCTCCCTCACTCTCACTCTCTCTCTCTCTCTCTCTCTCTCGCTCTCTCTCTATCTCTCTCTCTATCTCGCTCTCTCCCTCCCTCCCTCCCCTCTCTCTCTCTCTCTCTCTCTCTCTCTCTCTCGACACTATGATTTTTGAGATTATGATAGCAAATCATTCTGAGCAGCTTAAGTGCAAAATTAACTCATGCGTTGTGGCGAATCCATAAAATTCGCAGGGCGCAAGGTGTATTGTTTGGCATTTCGCTTTTTTAGGCCGAGTTTGCGAGGTTTGTTGTCGGCCCGAAATTGCAAAAATTGTCGATTTTTTCAAGAAAACGCAAAAACTTTATTGCGTTCATTACATTGATTTCAACGAAAAGAAGTCGCTCGAAGAACAAATGGCACAATAAAAGTATAAAGGCTCGATGCGATGCTTTCAAGGTTCGTGGTTGCTGTCAGCCGGCTTGTCATGGTCGTAATTTCTGGGCTGAATGCGGTTGGAAAATGTAATTTTGCAAAGTATCCATGACGTAGAGCTGTACCATTCCGGTATCGTGCGCTATGCCATAACTGTAAAAGATTGCTGATGGGCGGTTTCGTTATACATACGCTAATTTGTTCGACTGAAGTGAAGTTGAGTAAGTCATGTATCGGCCCTTCGGTAGCGGTATAATTCCTAAGAATAAATGATAGCGGTCACGGCCGGTAAAGAACTTCACGAAGATGCCGTCGGATCCGTTGACAGTGACAGAAAATTCCGCGCCCAATAGGTCAACCAATTCAAACATTATATCGACCGCAGGATCTGATTATTGAAAGCCGTTATGACCATCACTTACTGCACTTCCAGGTTATAATGGGCGCCGACATGCCATTTTGCCGTAGCTGCGGGCTGTTATAACCTGGCGACACAAGCAGCCGCGTTCCGGTGCATTCAGTTCTCGTGATTTCATCAATTTTTAGTGCCTCTAAAAATGGTCGTGACAGTTGGTTATCAGAGCTCCCACGTTCTCGTCTAAAAGAGATTGTCGGCTGGCACTTTGCCGGAATCTCAACGGTAAACGAACCGCTGAAGAGCATTTGTGGGTAGAAGACGTCAGAACTTCTGGAAATGATAAATATTTCTAAAAATTCATACAATAAATGAATCATACACAAGTTACAGAAAATAAACATCCGGGGCGAGCGGCGACGCATCAAATATAAAGCTTTTTAGCACGCACCTAAAAGTTGCCAACATCTTCGAAACGTCCTTGGTGGTGACGATGCCCGCGTAAAAATTGTAGCTGCATTCACTGGCACTATGAGGCTAAAAGGCGTCACGTTAGCCGTCGAAAATCAAACCCAAATTATAGCATTCAGCAACGTAAAGTAAGGCAGCGAATTGTTGTTGATGTTCGAGCTTCGAAACAGGTGCCGGTCGATCGTCGGCAGGCTTAGAGCCATAAAAACTGTTTGCTCGGATTGCGGAACCCGAAAATCTAATTGGTCTTGATCGTAGGGATCATATGGTACGGTCCAGACAAGCGGAGGCTCTAGAAAATTGAAATTGTAGGTGGTAGTCATGGACCTTCATTTTCCGCTTCTTGGTGTAACCGAATTAAAAAGGTGGCTGGGGCACCGGAGTATTCGGTCAGATTTCGGAGGTCAAAATCGATTTGTTGGCCATTTGATGCAGCGCCCGTCTTCGAGCAGCAATCCAAGACTTGCGTCATGAGGTCGGCCCTGGAAAGGTCGTGTCGAAAAGAGCTCCCCGGCAGACACGTAGAAAGGTATGTTCAAGTGATTGAATAAAATTACCTCGTCATGCAATCCTCATAATCGACTGCCTTATCTTTCATCGTGCTGTTCGAATGAAGGCTGCAAACAGTATACGTGATGCTCGTATCAGCATCCAATCTGTCGACCATTGCCGTAAATTTATTGAATTCGTAGTGGGTACCGTAAAAACGCTGATTGTAAATAACAAAAAATATTCGGTACCAACGATATCCGCGATGTTCAGCAGAAAATTCGGGTCCTGCCCAGAAAGCCGCGGGACGGCTAGGCCTCCAATAACATCAATTTGTGCGTAGAGTACTAGTTGAAAACCTCCATCGATGCTGTTTGATGACGGAGTGAATTTTAGCTATTTGTTATTGCATTCTGTTTGATTTTTAGGGCGTACCTGCTTAATATTTTCCCTTAATGGGTAGCTAGTTCCTGCGTTCTTTGATGTGTAGCTGAACATCGTCAAGCAAAATATAACAACTCCCTACTTTTTGCTGCTGGTAATTTTCTCATTATCAGCAGTGAATCCGACTTCAAGGATTCCGTCATCCAGCGCGTTGAGAGACATCAAAGTGCCAAGGATCTCGTTATCTAGCATAATTATTTGATTTTCTATGTATAAAATGATTGGAAGCGTCCGCCCTGGTTGGCCGTGTCGCTTTCAGCGGTACAATTATTGCCTTACAGTCGATGCCGATGACCGTTTCGGGAAAAAATTCCCGATCCTCCTCAAAAATCCACGGATATTTGAAGCTGCTCAGCAGGGTGGGCGTTGTCGGATTTGGAGTGATGAAAACATCGTCTAAATAAGCGCTATCCAAAAGAAAACACTCTCGCCTGGGTCATCGCCACTCATCGACGGCACAATAAAAACGTTGTCCGCGAAGTCTCGGTTCATGAAAGTGACGACACTATCAAAACTATTATATTGCTGGTCTTCCTGCGATGTTCTAGAAATATCATTTGTTATTTTGGTCAGCATCTCTTACAGAGCGCTACCCAAAAAATTCGCATTCCCATTCCCGGGAATGCCGCCAGCATAGATGTCCAAAAGTGCACCGGCTACCGCAAGGCTTCCCATCCGGAATAAATTGAACGGCACCGTCTTGTTGTAGTGTTCGCTGAACATTTCTCCAATTTTGCTAAGGGTATAAGCGCTACGGGTCAAATATAGAGACGCAAGTCAGTGATGTCAGTGGCTGCAAGATGATCACGTTGCTGTCATCGATGCACAGGTCCTCATCGTCTGGACCAGTGGAGAATAAATGGGATCGCGCAGGCTCTGGATGTCAGCTGACCTTAAATGGCTTATTAGCTTACCGACGGCCCACTCTTGCACTCGGATCGACAGGGCAAAATAATCTCCTGGGATAGTCACTTCAGATCGGTATGACAGCTCGGTTCCCGGGCCCGGTACGGTCCAAGTGCATTGGAAATGGAACTGCTGGAAATCCTGGCAAGTGGACCTATTAAAACTACATAGTATTCGGAAGGCCAAAAATCACCATGCTTGCGTGCAGTCGGATATATCCGGAACTTTTCCAGCAAGCAGAAAAGGAAAATCATCATAACACAAAATTGTCAGGTTCTAGATGAGGTGCCTTTCAAGCCGTACATTTTGCACCCACATCGCCATTCCCGGTTGTGTCGTTGCAGCCCGGCTTTGAATAATCAATGACGAAGGTACAGTCGTCGCAGCCGAAAATTTTAATGCTCTGGAAAAATGCCAAAACTCTTAAACTGACGCACCTGCTTCCAAGCTAAGGCCGTTCCGTGCAGCGCGTAAGAGGGTGTAACCCTCGTCAAATGGAATTCTTTTTGGTCGAAAAATGGCGTAACCAAGAGGATTCGCGTTGCAAAGGTCAAGAGCCAGAGCATTGAAGCAACTGACAGGTACGGTGTGGGTTTCAAATCGGCCCGAGCAAGCTTTAGATGGCGTCGGTCGAGACCACGGCTTAGCACCGGAGCAATATGTTAATCTAAGATTTAAGAAAGACTTGACTGCAGCTAGGGTACATTTTGGGTCTTTGTTTTCCATCCAGATTACAGCTGTAAACCGCTCCAAGCCCGCCAGCAAACCTCGTGGTCTAGACAAAATCACTAGCGAAAGATGCCGGACGCTTGATATGCCAATGATAACAAAACTAACAGTTAGGGGCTATGTAAAAATCAACAATTAACATCTAGGGGCCGCCATTCAAATTAAATTTATTTTTCGTTACGCTACTGAGCGTCAAACCCTCGTCAATATTTAAACGCCATTTAAGGCATTAGTTTGCATATTTTAGGGTCGTGAACCAGCGTATGCCTAAAACTGCTTATTTCTAGACGGTCCACATTTTTGGTAATTTCGTGTGTGTCGCGATGATGACAGGCTTCGACTCCATTGGATCGTTTGACCCCATCAATCGATAAAAGACACCCCGCAGGAAGCCGTTGGCGCAGTGCCAAAGGAGATTTTGCGCCGAAATTCTGGGCGTCATTGTAGTTTTCAGGTATTTAAAAATCTAATGTAGATTTTATTGTGTTTTTAATAAATTTGTGGCCCTAAAGAGGGCCGTTGGGTTGGGTTTGGTTTGGTTGGTGAAATGCCGAGACTGGAGAAGTCAAAAGAATTATCCGCCGAATCCGTAGAGGGTGCGGCCTTGACGCTTGAGGGCGTAGACGACATCCATGGCGGTGACAGTCTTCCTCTTGGCGTGCTCGCAATAGGTGACGGCGTCACGGATGACGTTCTCAAGGAACACCTTCAGGACACCACGGGTTTCCTCGTAGATGAGGCCAGAGATACGCTTCACTCCACCACGACGGGCAAGACGGCGGATAGCCGGCTTGGTGATTCCCTGGATGTTGTCACGGAGAACCTTGCGATGGCGCTTGGCACCTCCCTTTCCGAGTCCTTTGCCTCCTTTGCCGCGTCCAGACATTCTTCGAAGTGTTGATTCGATGAGATGGGGAATGGTTGGGGGTGGGGGTTTATATAGGGTGGGGAGGGGCGTTCCTGCCGCGATTCCAACAGTAGGCGGAGTCACCCGGTAGCCTAGGGTACAACTTTCCCGCGCTTTCAGGTCACTAAGCCCCGCCCACTTGGTATATAAACCCTCTGAAACTACCATTCGATATCTCATCCCGAGAACAAGAAGGAAATGGCCCGCACGAAGCAAACCGCTCGCAAATCGACCGGAGGAAAGGCTCCTCGTAAGCAGCTTGCCACGAAGGCTGCTCGCAAATCTGCCCCAGCCACCGGAGGTGTCAAGAAGCCCCATCGTTATCGCCCTGGAACCGTTGCTCTGCGTGAGATCCGTCGCTACCAAAAGTCGACCGAGCTTCTCATCCGCAAGCTCCCCTTCCAGCGTCTCGTTCGCGAGATTGCCCAAGACTTCAAGACTGATCTCCGCTTCCAGTCATCGGCTGTTATGGCCCTTCAGGAGGCTTCGGAGGCTTACCTTGTCGGTCTCTTCGAAGACACCAACCTGTGCGCCATCCACGCCAAGCGTGTCACCATCATGCCAAAGGACATCCAGCTGGCTCGCCGTATCCGCGGAGAGCGTGCTTAAGAAGTTCTGAAGCTTGATCCTTCACAACAACCACCCAACCCAACGGCCCTCTTTAGGGCCACAATTCAATAATTGAAAATTATAACTTGTCTTACAAAAAATTTGTGAAAGTGATAAAACTGGTGCTTTGTACGTTGTGGTTGTTTCGACAAGCAGGAGCTCCAATGTGAGTTTTCTTCACAAAAGTTCCGGTTCTTAAAACCCTGGAATAATTTATTATTAACAAGGCGTACGCTGTATTTTTGCATTCAAGGCGAGACTGGAATGCAACTCAGAAAAAAAGGATTAAACGACACATTTAATAAAAGTTATCGAAATTAGTGAACCCGCTAAAATATAAACGCTGGCAGAATGCTGGGTGGTTTCAGAAGGCCGTATACTCAGATTTTAACGGATTTCACTGACTTGTAAAGTGGACATGTAATTCATATTTAGTGTCTTAAAAGAAAATTTAATAAATTTATTTTATCTTGATATGGAGCAAATATTTCAACACTTTTTAGGTTTCATTTCGGCTAGGGACTTGGAAGAATTGATGGCTACGGTTTACTTTACCCCCAGCCGGAAGTTGTTGGCTACAACTTTTTTATTTTACATTATTGTAGGCTCAAATTAAAACTCTTAGTATATTTTTTGACGCTCTATCGAATGGCGTTGCGAAAATCCCGACAAACAATGCGAAAATACCGAAAACTTTGAGACCCTTCGGCTGTGGGGGGGGTAAAGTAAACTCTTACCGAATTGATAAATGACAAAATTTGCTCATCAGCAATCTACCGAATTTTCGAAATAAACCGTTAGTAGATTTGATATTCGTTTCGCTATTTATGGACAAGCTGGCAAACCTTTTCATTCCGACCATTAGTGTACTCCTTCTCGGCCCCCGAATTGTTTGCTGTTCGGGCTTGACCCAGTCCCGGGCCGCCACGGGGACAACTTGGCGCCAAAAATGTCTGTTGGCCCCCTGCCAGAGGCGTCCCCTCCGGCCCCGGGCCATCAACCCCAGTAGTTAAATCGATATAAACGCAAAATAAGTAAACGAGAGACCCTAATTTCTAAAAAAACGACATCTGCCAAATACAGAGACGTCCGACTTTATGCATTTTGCCTGCAGCCTACAGTATATTCGCAGACTTTCATGTTTCTAAAAGCAAAAGAGTTATTGAACGAGGCTTTGGTAGGCGGAAACCAAGGATCAAATTTCATAAAATACGTCCCAGAAAATTCAAACCCAAAAAAGCCGGAAAGGCGAAATTTGGACGGCGGCTTTTCTTATTGCGGCAACCGATTTTTTCATGAATTTAAATATTTGGAGGCTTTCTTGGTCCTAATAATTGTCATTATTAAAATCATTCGCCGCTGATGTCTATCAAACACTCGTAAATAAATCGCTATTTGAAGGTGCAGGACGCACAAGTATTTCTTCCTCCTAAACCGATCCAGGGTCAGGCTTGACGTCGATCTCGGATAACATCGGACCACCAGCATAAGTTATTGCGTTTTGGCCTTTTCGGAAATTTTTATGGAACTTTGCTAGAAATTTTTTTGCATTCCGCCGCCTTCTTTTACGATAATTAGAAATATTTTATTTAGATTGTGGCCCTAAAGAGGGCCGTTGGGTTGGGTGGTTGGTGTTGGCAATGCCAGCCAAGTGTCATTTCAGTATCACAAACATCCAAATATTTATTTGGACGAAGTGTACTTGGTGACGGCCTTGGTGCCCTCAGAGACGGCGTGCTTGGCCAATTCTCCGGGGAGAATGAGGCGGACGGCCGTCTGGATTTCGCGAGACGAGATCGTCGACCTCTTGTTGTAGTGGGCCAGACGAGAAGCCTCCGAGGCGATACGCTCAAAGACGTCGTTGACGAACGAGTTCATGATGGACATGGCCTTTGAGGAGACACCAGTATCGGGATGGACCTGCTTGAGGACACGGTAGATGTAGACGGAGTAAGACTCCTTGCGGGACTTCCTCCTCTTCTTATCTCCGGTACGGGCGGCCTTTTGGGACTTTCCGGCCTTCTTGGCTCCCTTGGCGGACGGCTTGGGCGGCATATTCGACGAGTTTCGAGCAATTGATGCAAGATGGGGATACTGGCTAGGTTGGGGCCTTATATGCCAGTCTAAAGGGCGGAGGCGGGATTTGGTGACCTAGGAAGACACTCCCCCCGGGCTACGCGAGACTCCGCCCTTCCACCCTCTAGTAGGTATAAAAAGACCCCTATCCCCTTCAATCCTCATAGTCAACTCGACTCTACCCAACTCAACTCGACATGTCTGGACAGTGGCAAGGAGGCAAGGCCAAGACTGGTGGCAAGCAAAAGTCTCGCTCGGTGCGAGCCGGACTCCAATTCCCCGTTGGTCGTCTGCACCGTCTTCTCCGCAAGGGCAACTATGCTCAACGCGTCGGAGCCGGAGCCCCGGTCTACTTGGCCGCCGTTCTTGAGTACCTCGCTGCCGAGGTTCTCGAATTGGCCGGCAATGCTGCCCGTGACAACAAGAAGACCCGCATCAACCCCCGTCATCTTCAACTCGCTGTCCGCAACGATGAGGAGCTGAACAAGCTGTTGTCGGGTGTGACGATTGCCCAGGGAGGAGTGCTGCCCAACATCCAGGCTGTTCTCCTGCCCAAGAAGACTGCCGGTGACAAGGAATAGATCTCTGAAAAGACATCTACTTCCTAGTGTCGAGCTTCTACTCAACCAACCACCCAACCCAACGGCCCTCTTTAGGGCCACAATCTAAATACAATAAAATAACGGGTTAAGAGTTTACTTCTGAAATATTAAAAGTGACAGTTAGTTACATATCTCGCCACCAGCTGCACTTTATTTTAATTTTTCATTTATTGCCGCTGCTAAGCAATTCAAAGCCCGTTTGTCGGCATTTGATCAGCTCATTGGAGAAGGTGCGCCATGATGGATCTTCTTTTCATTAAGTTGACGTCACAAAAACTGAATTTGGCATTATGAGGGACATCGAACGAATAAAACCAAAAACTAACTCGCAATCATTTTGGTATCTTATTAAAAACTTTTTGATGGTCGTTGTCTGGCCCTGATCATATAAGCCCAAATACCTATTCCGGTTTCCACACCAAACATGGCTCCGAAGCGGCGGCTCAAGTGATATTATGCGCTTAGAGCTTTGATAAGCTGATGTAAGGCGGGCGTTTTTCCGCAAACATTTCCTCATCCCTGCGTTTTTCTTATCGGCACATCCACGACACTTCTTGTGCGCTTGCCACACTCGAAGTGGTCCCAACGTTTCAAAGCGTCTCCGATGAAAAATCATCTGCTTTTTGGTGTTCATTGCCGTACTACGGCTCGCGCTGTGCTTTTTGGACCGAAAACTATTTCAATTGACAAAGGATAATCCGTCATATGCATTGGATGGGAATGTTTTGGAATGGAAACAGGTGCTTTAGGGTTCCCCAAGTGGAAAAGAGCGTTTTAGAGCATCACGGTAGTTGGGTGCGAAGGGTGCACGCTGCTTATCGATTATTCGAAGCCTAATTGCACCGATACGGGTGGTGATGGAAAAGTACGTCAAATTACTAAATTAGCTGCTTAATAACTAGATAGTTAAAAAACTATTTTTCTAGAATCCAGCAATTCGATGCTACGACGAAATTCCAATTTTGATTGATAGAGAGGCGCCTGACCAGCGTGGATGCACGATGGTTTGGTATCAAATTTTTGTTGACCGGAAATGTGATTTCTTTTCAGGCCGTCATGTACGACTTTCATGTACATTCAATCGCAATGCTATTGGGAGGTCCGGACCGGTGAAGTGGAGATTGTCTTCAGAAACATCGACAGTCCACCGGAGGCATTCGCCGTATCGATCAGGGTACTTGAATGGGTCGACGGTAAGTGTCGAGGCAGCTGGGAAACCATGAGCCACATATTTCAGTAAACCATAAATACTTTTTGATGGCCTATTCCGAGCCGTCGGAACGACTATGCGGTGCAGCCACTTGGCTGATGCCAGGAAGCATTTTGACCTTTGTTCCGCCAATGGTCATGTAAGTCGGATGCCCAAAATCACCGCAAAGCAATTATATTAGTGGCAATTATATAAACACCGTCACCATCAGCTCGTTCCAATTTCATGAATTCACAAACGACACCACCTTTGTCGAGGCGTATTATGGTGGCGACCCGGGCTACAGCGAGACGAACTTTGCCGGAAGGATCGAGTAGGGCGCCTGATAAAAAAAGTTTCAATATGTTCCGCTAAGTGCAAGTGTCAAGATATCAACGTTTTTGACCTTCTCAGCGGTCACCACCTTGGTTAACCGCAACGCCCGAGGCACTATTGCCCTCAGATCGGACGCAACTAGCTGGAGACTAGGTAATCACGAAAGTCTCTCCCAGCATGATTTCTTTCCAGATAAGGTTTATTTGACCCTTGCTCGGTACACACCGACGCATTTATCCAGCTACAAGTATCCCTGGATTTTTGAGGAAGATCAGGATTTATTCCCCGTTGCGACGATTGGAGTCGGATGTAAGGGTTTGGATTTCCCCAACCACTAGCGGTTTAAGTCAGTGGCGATGTGTGCAAAATACTGACAATAGACGTGATAGAAAGCGGGGAATTAGTGATAGAGTCACGGAATGAGCAGTTCGACAACGTTACCAACAGGCATTTATCGCTGCTTTGTCCAGTCGTGCAGTCTTTAGATACACCAGCGCCGAGTCGGGCACAAAATTTCCGTTTGGGAGGATAATTACTCGTGTACGTAAACACCTACTCAATATAATATTCTTTCCCAGATCAATTATACGTCTCCGATTGGTGAACCGTTGCGTACAGGATTTCGGATCTCCACCGAGACCGCACTTGCCATGACTGGCGATGCGATCGTTTCCATTACGACGGCAGAATCCAGTTATATGTTCAATCTGGCAGATATCATCGATCCTATGTAAGGTTTGGATATAAATTCATTAAAGGGTTCGGAAGTCAAAATGCACGCGTGCGGGGATTGAACCTGCTGGTCAAAAAAACCAAAGGGTTCCTACCAAGAAGTGTCAGAAAAGTGATTTCAATGCGAAAAAAAATATTTGGGTAAAACCGAAATATTCTCGGGGGCGAAAACGATTTTTCAGTGCCCGGCAATTACATGTCGTAATGCCTTGTATGGCACGCAATTTCTCGATCTCGGTGATTCTCTAATCCATTTTCATAATTAAAAATCTAGAATGATCACAATTCGGTGACGATTCCAGAAATAGCGCCCAAATTTTTTAATTTGAAGCCTTTTCACGCACAAGCAGGGGCAAAAGATCAGCATATAGCAGCGCGGCGTGCTCGCGTTGCGGTCGCATGTGGCTATTTGCTGTGAAATCAACGCTGAGAAGCGTGGACCAGATGTAGGGGGGGTAAAGAAAGATTCACCTCCCAAGTTCATAAAATCTTTCCACGGTATAGGGTCATTCAGTTTTCTATAGCGCGACCCCGGGGTATCCCCGCGGTTTAGTCGTTTTGTCCACATTCAGTTTCTGGGGGAAGATTCGGAGCGTCGAATGCACTGAGGAGAGTTTTCACGCGCATTTTCTCGAGTTCGCATGCAAATAGCGTAGTGTGTAAATAGTAAATAGTGTAACGAGCCGCCCAGCGTACCCCAAGGGCTTGTCCGGGAGCGCACTCTAGAAAACTGAACCATCCTGCAGCGTGGCCTGATTTTATAAAATTTGGAGGTGAATATTTCTTCCAATCCGAAAAAAAAGCAAGCTTGAGCCGCAAAAAAAATCAAGTGGACTTTAACCACCTTGCCAGGCAACGATTTGTGGCGCGTTTCGAGGAGCTGACGCAGGAGCACCGCGCTACGCTGACTATCTGTAGCCTTGACTATTCCAGCCAACCATCACAAGGGGCGGTCAACTTTGTTAATTGCACGTCTCGGTATGTGAATCAGATCGAACGTAGAAACTCTGGCATTTTTCATTTATTTCTAAAGAGGCATTTGTCATAAATTTCTATTCTCCCTACACCGTAATTCAAACGTTTTTCTTAATTTTTTTGAATAAAGTTAAGATGTATTCTTGTAGGGCAGACTTGACGACGAGGTTTCTAAATTGTTGCACGAAGCACGTGCACGTGACAAACGGAACTTCCATAAGTCTCGATTTTTATAACTTTACCTATTTCACCAATGGTGCGGTGGTCACGTTTGCCGTGCAGCTGTTCGACGACGGTTAGTCTGGCGATGCCTGCAGCACACCGTTACGGCATTTTGGGGCGGACGCAGAGTTCTTCCGCTTCTCCTCCGGGCGCCTCTTTCCCTCCCCGCACCACCCCGCGACGCTTCACATGTGGAAAATTGCTGCCAGACGCCCGTTAAAGGAATTTATTAAACTCGACTTTGATTACCACTGCGAATCCTTTAGTTGAGGATCTCACCATCCATCTGCCGTACAATGTTTATGAAGATGATGAGCTCGCGTTTAGAGGTATTTCAACAAGGAACAACCGTTAGGTAGATTAGTTCCGGAGACGAACAAGACGATCTTTGTGGGAATCAACCTCCCAGGTTTTGTAATAAGCCCGAAAACTGACGGGCCTTTGCATCAGGATATACATTCTACGATTTTGAAGTCGATCTTATGGGTATGAAATCAGTTAAAAATCAAAGTTAACTTAACAGCCGCACAGCGTCATCGATTGCGAGTACAATTTGTATCCTGGATTCATCACGACCCGAAACGTATCAAAACCTTTTGCTACGTTCAGGTAATTATCAGTTAGTGGGTGCTGCAAAATTCTTTTCGACCAACTAAAAGCAATCTTTACGCGCTTTTGGCTAAAATGAACTAAGGAATTGCATGTAAAAACTTTTTGCAGGAATTCTGACATCTTCTACCCACAATGGCTTTTCTCGGGCGCTTTTACATTGGAAATCCCCGCAGGCTGCACGCCCACAGTTTCGTTAGGAAGAGAAGGTAATCTTCCGATAAATCTTTGCACCGATTGCAAAATCAAATTTGAGATATGGTTACAACCGAGCAGCTCGACTCCACAGAATGCAGCGGTATGCGCTTCGTCGTCACCCCTGCATACAGCTCGGCTCCACTCCGCAACCACCTGGGAACCTTGCAGAAGGTGACCTGGATTTGTAGGTCGAAATCGCATTGCGAAACCGAATTCGAATACAACTTTCGGTGTCATTAATTGTAAAAATTTATCCTGCACCCGTCAAAAAATTCCGGTGGATCTCGCTTCAGGTGATCCGGTCGACGTTGAACTCGAATTGGTTGATTTGGTGAATGCAAATATGGATATATTCTTTACGCATGCTGACGGAACGATCGAACACATGTCGGTTCCCAAAAGCAAGCACCTTAAAATTCCAGGCATTTCAACGCAACGCAACCAGCAACAAAAGAAAAAGCGGAACAAATCACTAACATTACCGTGGTCGTAACTATGTGTCGGGCGTTCAAAGTTGTTCAGATTTACCAGCACGAAAACTTGAAAACCGTCCACGCTAGAAGGGGCTACTTCGTGCGGGTCTTTTTCGCAAATCAAACCAGGCCAGTACCTAACGTTAGTTCGACTCCGTTTGGGACGCTGACGACCTCGCGAGCATTGCGATCCGAGTTTTCTTTGGTGATTGTGTTTTTGGCATACGTGTTTTCAATTGGTTTTTTTGAATAAAGACATTCGTGACGTTACTAACGACATTATGCTAGGTTCTCGCTATTCATACCGACCAAACTTTTAATCAGTCATCAGGATGCTGGATGCCAAATGTCGTCTGGTCGTCTTTTCAGTTTCGACGCATCACACATTTACCATCATCAATCCATACGACTGCCCTGCGCAGCAAAGCCCTAACCCAAGTGCCAGGCCGAGCTGCCGCCAAAATGCTACGAGATAAGCCTCTCTTTTAAAACCCAAAAACACAAGTGTAATTCTGGTTTTTATTTTTGTTAAGTTTGTGGCCCTAAAGAGGGCCGTTGGGTTGGGTTGGGTTGGTTGTTTGAATGCCGAGACTGGAGAAGTCAATAGAATTATCCTCCGAATCCGTAAAGGGTGCGGCCTTGACGCTTGAGGGCGTAGACGACATCCATGGCGGTGACAGTCTTCCTCTTGGCGTGCTCGCAATAGGTGACGGCGTCACGGATGACGTTCTCAAGGAACACCTTGAGGACACCACGGGTTTCCTCGTAGATGAGGCCAGAGATACGCTTCACTCCACCACGACGGGCAAGACGGCGGATAGCCGGCTTGGTGATTCCCTGGATGTTGTCACGGAGAACCTTGCGATGGCGCTTGGCACCTCCCTTTCCGAGTCCTTTGCCTCCTTTGCCGCGTCCAGACATTCTTCGAAGTGTTGATTCGATGAGATGGGGAATGGTGTGGGCTGGGGGTTTATATAGGGTTGAGGCAGATGGGTTTTGGCGCCAATCCCCGGGGCGGAGCCGCGCGTAGTGCCCCGAGAGGCCGCGACTCCGCCCACCACACCCCTCTAGAGTGGTATATAAGTCGCCACTTTAACCCCTACCCCATCTTGCATCAATTGCTCGAAACTCGTCGAATATGCCGCCCAAGCCGTCCGCCAAGGGAGCCAAGAAGGCCGGAAAGTCCCAAAAGGCCGCCCGTACCGGAGATAAGAAGAGGAGGAAGTCCCGCAAGGAGTCTTACTCCGTCTACATCTACCGTGTCCTCAAGCAGGTCCATCCCGATACTGGTGTCTCCTCAAAGGCCATGTCCATCATGAACTCGTTCGTCAACGACGTCTTTGAGCGTATCGCCTCGGAGGCTTCTCGTCTGGCCCACTACAACAAGAGGTCGACGATCTCGTCTCGCGAAATCCAGACGGCCGTCCGCCTCATTCTCCCCGGAGAATTGGCCAAGCACGCCGTCTCTGAGGGCACCAAGGCCGTCACCAAGTACACTTCGTCCAAATAAATATTTGGATCGAGTGATACTGAAATGACAACTTGGCTGGCATTGCCAACACCAACCACCCAACCCAACGGCCCTCTTTAGGGCTACACACTCAAATAAAATATTTCTAATTATCGTAAAAAAGCCGCGGAATGCAAAAAAAATTGCTAGCAAAGTTCCATAAAAATTTCCGAAAGACGCATAACTGCGGTGGTGGGTATCGAGATCGCGCGTCAACTTATGCCGGTGGTCCGATGTTATAGGAGCGAGATCGACGCAACCTGATCCTGGATCTTAGGAAGAAAATTATTTACGAGAGTTTGATAGGCATCAGCGGCGCATTATTTAAACAATGCCAATTATTAGGACCAAGAAAGCCTCCAAATATTTAAATTCATGAAAAAATCGGTTGCCGCAACAAGAAAAGCCGCCGTGCGAATTCCGCTTTTCCCGGCTTTTTTGGGTTTTGAATTTTCTGGGACGTATTTTATGATTTGATTCGTTTCCGCCCGCCGAACAGCTCTTCTGCAGAACTTTTTGCTTTTAGAAACATGAAAGTCTGCGAAGATATTGTGGGCTGCAGGCAAAATGCATAAAGTCGAACGTCTCTGTATTTGGCAGATGTCGTTTTTTTTAGAAATTAGGGTCTTTCGTTTACTTATTTTGCGTTTATATCGATTTAACTCCTGGGGTTGATGGCCCGGGGTCGGAGGGGACGCCTCTGGCAGGGAGCCAACAGACATTTTTGGCGCCAAGTTGTCCCAGTGGCGGCCCGGGACTGGGTCAAGCCCAAACAGCAAACAATTAGGGGGCCGGCAAGGAGTACATTAATGACTGGCACAAAAATGATTGCTGTAACGGGATGACGGGAGATAGCGAAATGAATAATATCGGTGGAACGCTAATATGCAAATTTTGTCATTTATCAGTTGTGCCTGGTCCGAAGTCGGAAGGAAGCCCCAAAAACGCTGAAGGATATATATTCTCTGGGCTTGCTGGAAATTAGACGATTAATGTAGAAATCTAGTATACCCCTTTTTAAGAATAAATTATGTAAGCGTTGTAAGAACGGGAACCTTAGGCCAAGTGAACTCCGCTCAGATTCGAAAATGCTGTCTGCCAAAATAGTCGCGAAGCCCTCAGCTATCACTTATTTTATAACAGTTACGCCAATTTTTATTAACCTTGGCGCATAATCCCAGGCCAAGCTATAACTTTAATCATTGGGATGCTGGGCCTAAAGAGGGCCGTTGGGTTGGGTGGTTGTTTTGAAGGATCAAGCTTCAGAACTTCTTAGGCACGCTCTCCGCGGATACGGCGAGCCAGCTGGATGTCCTTTGGCATGATGGTGACGCTTGGCGTGGATGGCGCACAGGTTGGTGTCTTCGAAGAGACCGACAGGTAAGCCTCGAAGCCTCCTGAAGGGCCATAACAGCCGATGACTGGAAGCGGAGATCAGTCTTGAAGTCTTGGGCAATCTCGCGAACGAGACGCTGGAAGGGGAGCTTGCGGTGAGAGGCTACGGTCGACTTTGGTAGCGACGGATCTCACGCAGAGCAACGGTTCCAGGGCGATAAGCGATGGGGCTTCTTGCTTGACACCTCCGGTGGCTGGGGCAGATTTGCGAGCAGCCTTCGTGGCAAGCTGCTTACGAGGAGCCTTTCCTCCGGTCGATTGCGGGCGGTTTGCTTCGTGCGGGCCATTTTCCTTCTTGTTGGGTTGGATGGTGAACTGTAAGTAAAGGTGGGAACATAGGGTCAGTGAGGAGGGGGAGTCGAGTAGCCTTGGGTGCTACCCGAAGCTCCGCCCCTCGCCCCAGAGCCTATATAAGCAGACCCCCAGCACCCCATTCCCATCTTCACCGAAGAACCCAACTCAACTCGACATGTCTGGACGTGGCAAGGGAGGCAAGGCCAAGACTGGTGGCAAGCAAAAGTCTCGCTCGGTGCGAGCCGGACTCCAATTCCCCGTTGGTCGTCTGCACCGTCTTCTCCGCAAGGGCAACTATGCTCAACGCGTCGGAGCCGGAGCCCCGGTCTACTTGGCCGCCGTTCTTGAGTACCTCGCTGCCGAGGTTCTCGAATTGGCCGGCAATGCTGCCCGTGACAACAAGAAGACCCGCATCAACCCCCGTCATCTTCAACTCGCTGTCCGCAACGATGAGGAGCTGAACAAGCTGTTGTCGGGTGTGACGATTGCCCAGGGAGGAGTGCTGCCCAACATCCAGGCTGTTCTCCTGCCCAAGAAGACTGCCGGAGACAAGGAATAGATTTGCCATTAAATCTACTTCCAAGTGTCGAGCTTCTGTTCAACCAAATACCCAACCCAACGGCCCTCTTTAGGGCCACAAACTAAATAAAATGAAACGACGTATTAAAATTGAATTTTTAGGTATTATAAGTGGGTTGAGAAGCAGAACTCCCCCTCTCAAAGAGTGCGAAATCTTACGACTGATAAAAATATGCTGCAGATCGGTAGGACTAAATGCTAAAATATCGTAATGGTGTAAAATCAACGTGCGACAACGTCAACCAAAAATGCAAATGCGATTGGTGTTGTAAACCGAAACGCGGGGGGAAGCCCCGGATTCAACAATGCTCTGCCAAGGCATGTAGATCTAAACCTGCTCTAGCAATGACGTAATTTAATTTAATTGGTCGCAATGGTTTCCCTTGTGGCATTCTAAAAAATTTTGCGAATGCTCAAATCCATACATAACTAGTCCAGATTTTTTTCTAATCTACGAAACAGCGATCCGACAACGTGTTTCTGGAAAAGATATTAGCGTTCGTTTCCGCATCATGATTTTGTTCCAACCATAACACTTTTATCCGGCAGTGGTCTAGCGGTATTGTTTACAGATATTATCAGGCACTGTCCGCTTTTTGGCGCGCCTAACTGGGGCGATTGGACGCGTGCGTGCCAGGAAGGCGTCGCGGT